>SNQJ01S0017314.1:52140-62851 GCA_010110895.2 Picea sitchensis
TCAACTAATAAAAAACTGACTCTCCATGCTCAAAACTTTGGATATCTAAACATTTCAATAAAAATAGTAAAAATTCAAAAAGACCGTAGATGATCAAAAACTTTGGATATGCTAACATATAAAACATTGGGAATAGCGAAGCTGGCAATAAGACCTCAAATCTATTATCCAATGAGATCATGACATATAAGGTTTTTTTTATTATATAAAAAATAATGTTTTTAGTTCTCTAGTTCGAACAATAGAGATTATGCAAAAGAATTTAGTCAAACGACAAAATAATATGAATTCAACGAATTATCGATCGCTATAGTCTCTCTACACCTTCGGTGGGGACTAATGAGGTTATGAATTTTATTTTTAGTATATGAAAGTCATTAACAAAGCATAGTTTTTGTATACGTGTTGTTAATGATATTAGCATTTTGTTTTGGAATAGGTGAAATGAACTTTGAACATTTTTTGGGGAATAGGTGAAGTGAACTTTGAACATTTTTGGGGGAATAGGTGAAGTGAACTTTGACAAAGAGTTAAACTTCTACTATTTTTCTCCCCCTTTGAATGTGGTAGTTGTTATCTCAATCTCTTGGGATTTTGTGTTCAAATAGGCAGTCTTATTGGTACCAATTTTTGTAGTGATCAAGTCTTTCAAACCTAATCAAAAAATTCCTCATTTGATGACCACATTAAATACTCCCCCTAATTTTTTACTGTTTCATAGGGTTTTAATGTCATCTCCTTTGTCCTAAAGGACAAGGGTGTGAATATTACTAATCTTCTTGATCTGTTTCTTTATTATTGTTGATATTTTGATCTTTCACAAGAATACCATTGACCAATACCAATTAATTTTATTTCCATTCTTCAACCAATTTAATATCTTATTCACATTTTATGTTGAGGGGAAATTTAGTAGTTCATGAAAATAACTTTGAAAAACTTCCAAAAGTTTCACTGCTCAATTCTTCTGGTTGATATGCTATTGAAGATTCATCGTTGTTATGTGTAAGTGAAACTTCTTCATTTTCCTCTTTGGGATTTTATGTTTGCATTTTTTCTTTTATTGGTTAATGTACTCTTGATCTACATGATATCATCGGGATCTGCTATTGTGTCATATTCTTCTTTAGGAACTCTCATTTCCTGAGTTTGATCCATTTCATATTCAAATCTATGAATTTCACATTCCTTATTAGGAACTTCACCCATCATTTTCTTGTTATCAATTTCTTCATTTTCAGGTGCCATATTATCTCTCTTGCTTTCTATTTCAGATTTTCTTCTCCATACCTTTTCATGAGATATTTTGTTTTTAGTATCTTTATTTTCTAGATTTTTTCTTTGATACTTGTCATTTATTCTTTTCTTCCAACCTTCATTAGATTTTCTCCCTGACTTGTATGAATTATTTCTCATGGATTGACTTCTTGATTTTCTGCAATTTTGGGATTTGTGACCAAACCTATCATAGTTGTAACATCTAATTGTATGAAAAAACTTTGTTGTGTGGCCAACATAATTGCATCTCCAACATCTTATTAAGTTACTAGACCTTCTTGAATTTTTATTTTCAGGACTCTTGCATTCCAATGCTTTGTTACCAAAGTTATTACAATAAAAGCAATAACCATTGAAGGTGTTTCCATACTTGAGTCTGTTGTGAAATGAAAAGTCTGTGTTTTGATATGTTTCTTGTTTTTTACTTTTATAGCTTCCTTCCTTGACAAAGTTCATGGTTTATTTTAGGTTTGTGACTGTACCTTTTTCTTTTGAGGAGTATGATCCTTTATCATGTTTTTGAATGGTGCTCCATTTTCCACCTTATTCTTTCTTATTGTATCCAAGACTGGTTTTGTCATCAATTGGTCTTTGACTGTTCCATATCTTTGACTGTGCTAAGTTGTTCTGGAATTTGACAAATTCTTTTGTCTTTTCATTCTTCTTTTTTAGGTTGATAACTTCCATTTTCAACATGTGACATGTTTCTTCTTTTTTAGTCAACTGAATCTTCAAGGCTTCTTCTTTTTCCTTAGCTCCTTCAAGTTTAGTCTTTAGATTGATGACCATTTCTTCTATATCATCCAAGACTTCTGTGCAGTTATTAGTTTTTTCATATGTATTTAACTCTTCTATATCTTTTGTTATATCAACAACTTATGTCTTCAATCTTTTGATTTCTTCCTTGTTTTCTAGTTGAATCCTTTTGAGGTTGATGGATTTCAATTCCAATCGGTGGCATGATTATTCCTTTTTAGTTAATTGGATCTTATGTGCTTCTTCATTTTTCTTGGCTTCTTCAATTTGATTCATTACAGTTGCATTAATACTTTCATTTATCTTTTTGACGTTAATAATTTCCAATTCCAACATGTGACATGATTCTTCTCTGTTAGTTAATTGGATCTTCTGGGCCTCTTCATTTTTATTAGTTTCTTCAAGTTGAGTTTTTAGACATATGACCATTTATTTTGTCTCTTATAGTACTACTTTTCTTTTATTGTCATGTGTCTTTAATTCTTCCATTTCTTATGTTAGATTGGCAACTTCAGTCTTCAATCTTTTGATTTCTTCTTCTTTGTCCTCTAGCTGAATCTTTTGTTCATGCTCTTCATGGTTAGATTGATCTAATTGTTATAGTAGCAACATATCTTTCTTTTGAAGTTTCTCCAACTCTTCAAAAGTGCACATAATTGTGTGTTCAAGCTGGTCAAGAACATCCTTAGTAACTTCAATATATAGACAATTTGATGGTACCATACTAATCACTTCAAATGTAGTTATAACATCATTCTTAAAATCTAATAGTTTTTTTTAGTAAATACTAAGGTATTCATCAATTCCTTGATGTAGTAGTCTTCTCTATTAATGACTGGGGTTTGCATCAATTCTTTGACAGAATTTTCATCTTCTGTGTTTTGTTCTTTATTCTGATCGGAATTCTCTTTATCTGTATTTTGTTCTTTAATCTGATTGAATTTCTTTGTTTATTTGTTTATTTGTTTTGTTCTATAAATTGATTGGTATTCTTTATTTCTTTGTTTTATTTTATAAAATGATTGGAATTCTCTATTTCTTTATTTTGTTCTTTTTTTATATAAGAATTATCTATCTGGAGCAATAGTACTTTAGTACAGGTGCATTGTCCTATCTTTTCTTTGACTTGGTATGAAAATCCAATCTGGATTGCCTTTAATGCTATTGAATTATTTTTCTTCTCTTCTTTTGCAGTTTTGGTTTTGTTCTTTGAGGTAGTTGAGTACCAAGGTTTAGATACTATTGAATCCCAAATACCAGATCCTCTTGACTTCATATATCATTTCATTCCTTCCCTCCATGAAGAGTAGTCTATTCCATCAAATAAGGGAGCTTCATTTGTGGATATATCCATTAGTCCACCCATTTCTTTAGAATCTACCTTCTAGTGTTTAAATTGTGTCGAATGCACCTGCTCTAATACCAATTGTTGAAACACACACTGAAACTGAGAGGGGGGGTGAATCTATGTCTGAAACTTTTGAATTCTTTTTACACTTTCATAGATTAACTAAATTATTTGAATAATATATATGCATCTCAATTAATTATTCATAAAAATGTGTAACACAAACTGTATGAAGTAGATAAAACATCTTTCTTTTATTTATTTAACTTTAATGAATACAAATAAAATCAATCATTTAATATCTTCAACTTCAACTGAATATGAGAGAACCAACTCTATGATACAAGACCCATCTTGTAGTTCTCATATCCAACTTAGAAATGAGGAATCCAACCCTCATAACAAGACCCAGCTTCTTGATCTCAGATCCAACTGAGATGTGAGGAATTTAATCTTCATAACAAGACTCAGCTTGTAAACAGGCACCAACCTGATAGAATGAACTTCCATTCAATCCATTATATATATATAGATATAGATATAGATATAGATGTAGATATAGATATAGATATAGATATAGATATAGATATAGATAGATAGATAGATATAATCCACCAAGACTCCCTTCTTTCGCCATACCTTTCTGTTTATATAGTATTCCAAAGGTATGACATTGAACCACTATATATCTTAATAATGAACCATTGCACCCTTTCATTTAATTAATTCTAAATATTTTTTCATTAAGACTTTTATTTCTTTATTCATAATTCCCACGATTTAACTCTTCTTTAATCATGACTGTGCATCGGTTCATTAGTCTATAGATCTCGAATTGTTGTGAATTTGATTCTTAATCAATAGGTTCTCCCTTAAATCCAAAATTCATGTGACCGTGGACTCAAAACCACGGGCTTATCCATTTCAAACTTTTTTTTTTTAGTGTTTTTCTTCTTCCACTCCTATTCTTCTACATGGGATCGTATTCAAACATCTGAGAGATTTATTTACTTCTAGTACCTTTAGATTCTTTTCCATATCATGTGATCAGTGTTGGAACCAAGTTCTTTAGTACTTAGTCCTTTGGTAATTCTTCCCTTTGCAGTCATCCAATCCTCTCAGAGTACATTTTGTCGAAGTGCATATATTGTATTCACTAGTAGATTATATGGTCAATATTTAATCTTTCGTTGGATGGACAATCCTGGCTTATCCAGAGGCTTCAAACAAATTGACATTTAGGACTTAATCTGCAATTGAGTGGACGGTTCTCATTCACTTCGGGACTTTAGGTTTTCGGGACTCCATCCTTTGTAGTCTTCCAACTCTTCTGGAGAAAATTCTATCGAAGGGTGTATCAACACTCCCTTCTTGGTAACCTTCATATGTCTAGGAGCTAGAACCGTATAATTAGGCACAACGAAGCTCCCACTCTCTAGGTATTTGACGATTCCTAAGTTCAGGACTCTGGGATACTCGAACTCTGAAGTAGTTCAATCCCTCCGGAGTGTTCACCTACCAAATAAGTCATAAAACGATGGTGACCTCTTGTTGTCAATTAACACCTCATGCTTACTCTATTCTTCCACTATGTTTGATCAACGGTTGAGAATTCTCTTGAATTAGATCAACGATTAACGTTACTTTGTGATTATCGCCTTCAGTGATTAGCTGATAACAGAAGATTGGATATCCCTGAAGTTAGTAATCTCAGAGTGACATGGCTTCCTGATGTCATGCAAGATGATTTGGACCCTAATTTTGTGTTCCACGTGTCACCCTGATTCATGAGTTTCAATGTCCTTATGTGCCACATCGACCTTGACATTTGTTACCACCTGATTGGGCCATGTGTCGTTGCTGACATAATCCTGCTAATCTAATCTTATTGTTGTGTCACATGACTTAATTTGATCTTCCTATTAGATCGAACGACTAGTGGGGTTTTCCATCTCTTCCTCTGATCTGACGGTTGACGGGAGTTCGTTACTTTGGGGCTTCAGCCTTCGGATAGTCCTACATGATTCATACTTCTTTTCACCAGAGTGGTTAGCGCCAGAGTTGACTACTTGATCTAATGGTTGAGATCTCACCCGTAGGGTTTTTAGATCAATGGCCAAACGTTAATTCATGGCTTTGACCTTCGATGCTTCGTGTAAACTTACATGTTTCAAACTTATTTTCGTCGGAGTGTTCAGTGTCGGAGTTGACCACCTTTAGTGTGATCTAATAGTTCAACATTTCCATTCCAAATCGACGGTCAATGCTTAACTCTAGATCAAATCTTGATCTAACGGTTGGGAAACCATCCAAAGCTCCTTCCTAATCGATGGTAGGCGTTATTTCGTGACTTCGAGATTTCGTGGATTATTACTTTTTTCCAGTAATCGTCGAAGTGGTGAATCTCGAGAGTACTGAAGCTTTCTATCTCCTCTTTGATCCAACGACTGAGAACTGACCCAAATTTTCTCCATGAGATTTGAAAATCGACATTTACTCTACGATTTCAGTGGTTTCAAGACTTCATGTCTTATGGGGTCCGCTTATCTTGTCCTTCCACTTGATTCTATCTGATGATCAAGACAGATCCTGAACTAATATAATGGTTTTTGTAACTCAATCCTTTACAATGGATTCTTTTGTGTAGGCTTTGGATTCTACGTGATTTGACGGTCTAGGATTGTCCCGAGAACTACATCAACGGACAATATTCTTCCTTCATTCTTTTGGAGTTTTTACTGTGGGGATTTCCGATAGAACTTATGTAATGCGCTCTCCCTTCTGATCTTTCCTTCATCCTTTCAAAATACCTTAACATTACATGCTTTGATTTTGTGTGTATTCTTTGTAGAATCTCCCTGCTATATCTCCTAAGCTTTAGGAACATAGGATCATTGTTGATCCTATCATGATCAACATTGATCATGAATTGCTTCAGTCCCAAGGTGATATTCCTCTGCCCCAAGGTGATCTTCCTTTTCCTCTGATTTACTATACATGTTGCCATCAATGACAACACACATTCAATAATGCCAACAAATACAAGTTATGTAAGTGTTTTGGTGCCCAACAACAACACTTTTTAAACCATGAAACTTTGCAACCAATTTGTTGCACTAAATACAAAATCAAACCCAATGCATCCCTGGATTATTTTAAAGTTCTAAAACCGTCTAATATCATAAAAGTACATGTCCAGGCTAATTAGATCATATTTCTTCAAATGTAAGCACAATTTGCAAATCATTCTTGTGACTTTTTAAAAAATCTAGTGATTGTATCCTATAGTTCTTGGAATTATATTTCCAATGAGCCTTCATTTTCTCAACTCCAAGTTCATATACATAATATATGAAGACTGTAAGTTGAAAATATCTCGTGGAGAAAAATTTCATAGTTGTGATTTCACTGATCAAAGTCTACTATGAATCAATCTCAAAGAGAAAAATGGGCCCAATGATAATTTAGGGTTGTACAATACCTTTCTAATGAAATATCATATGTTTGGTTCAACCCTCTATTTTTGAAAACAAACTAAAACTAGATCATGACTTGTTTCAGGGAAATAGCTTGGTGGAAATGTTTCATGGTTTAAAAGGTGTTGTTGTTGAGCACCAAAATACTTATATAACTTATGCAAAAACAATAAATATTACTTTTCCTCCATTATATATGTATGTTTCTCGAAATGACTCCACTCCTTAAAATTATAGATGTACAATTTGTTTTATAAATGGGGCAATCAATACAATAGGACATGTTCTTTATAGGTTACATAGGTCCATAATGACAAAGCCAATGCCAACTCTTGCCAATATTTTAATAGTCACTCACACAAACACAACTCTCTATTGAAACTTATGAAACTGAAAATGATAGTAATGGCGCCCCTCCCCTAGAGGATCAAGCACCTCCTACTGAGCCCATGGATATAAGGAATATTCTAACACATGAATCTTAGTGGGATATTCAAATAAATTAGATTCATAGAACCTCAACCACATAATTATGCCTCTAAGGACTTGAGTTGCATAAATGCATATACATGTAGAATGAACAATGTCATTGAAGAAAATATTCCATCATATATTTTGGCTTGGAATTATTTTCTTACCCATGAGAATGAGATGTGGCAATGAAATTTTCTCTTTCCCTACAATTGCAACATCTATATATGCACATATTATTGGGTGGTTTCCTTCACATAAGCTAGCTTTATTTTCGTAGATGTAATTCTCTTCCATGGGAACCATCATTATGTCTATGGAATTTATCTTATAAGAGTTCATAACTTCCATATTGAAATCTAAAGAAATTTCATTATGATCCATTTTCAAATCTTTCACTTCATTGTTTCCATTTCTATTTGGCTTTACATTGCTCAATAGAGAAATATAGGTTGTTGTAGAATTATGTAGATGTTGGCACCTCTTCTTGTTGCAAAATGTGGAGAGTTTTAAGTTTTCATCTTTGAAACAACACGAGGTGTAATTTTGAAATGAAAAGGTACTTTGTTTCTCACAACCACTTTTCATGAAGACTTGCACATCAAAATGAACATCAACAACAAATCTAAAAATCAAAATATCTCTAGCTTTAATAAACAGGTTGAAAATAAAAATAAAATCCAACCATTTGTGAAATATGCCCATATGTCAACACAACACAGATTCACATGCCACAAATGTCCACTTGGGCCCTAGAGAATTTCTTTTTACAAAACCTACATTGCAATGTATTCACAAAATCAGTGGCTATCCCCTGCAATGTACAAATTACAGTAGAAGAAGTTCCATTCTGCATAGATGGAACTTATTTATCGAGCCTAGAGTCAATTAAGAATATTGGCTTCAGTTGCATGAAGAAGAATCATGTTGACTTTGGAAGAGATTTATCAATGGACAATGGTGTAATTAGTAGGATGCACAATGATTGTGAAATGTTGAAATATTTGAATGTATGATAAATAAACAATTTATCATTAGTTGATAAATAATTTATCATTAATTGAAAAATAATTTGACATATATTATTTAATGCACTAGGGTGCATGCAAAAACCATTGACAATTTTTTTGAACACATGTGTAATGACCCCTCCATTGGGACTAGGAAAGCGAAGCACAATAGGTAATTTTTTTGTTTTTTCATTAAGAATTTAACATCAACACATGATCACAACAACGCTTAATCAATCACATCACAATAAAATGATTACAAGTGACTCGTCTTCGTAATCCATAATGATGTAACCAATGCATCAATCCAAATTAGTAACGACACAGAATTATCACATCATCGTATTTAAATAATGACACATAATCAACAAGCATCATGAATGACGACACAAGATCAACTCATTACGATCAACTAAAATATTCAATCCTTTTAAGTCTATCATCTCATCACATAAACATAATCGTCAGATAACATAAGGATAACATGAGATAACAAAACAATGACATAAGATTGTTGGCAAATGTTTAACAGGTAGCGTAAGCTTGTCATTGATGGCAAGTACAGCAGTAATGATGGCTTGAGTACAGCAGCGACGATCAACAGGAAAATAGAAGATAAGTCCAGGAAGATCAAATGATTGAAGGCAATGCAACGTTGATCAGGCATGATGAAGTCCCGTAAAGTTTGTGAATTATTTCTGATCGTTGGATCCCATCCAAAATTCCCATCAGAACGATGACCATCAGATCTCAATGTAGACAAGAGGAGCACGCAGATATGGAGGATAGATCCCGGGCGTTAGATCCGAGCGCAGGGTCTGACCATCGTTGGATCGACGAGAACCTGCACGATCTTTAAAGTGCAAGGAGTAGAGGGCTCAAAAATCCCGAAAGCAGGAGGACTGTCCATCTCAGGGGGTTATCTGGACCGTTGATCTGACTCCCTATCAGAGTTTCGGGGATCAAGAGTTGGAGATGACAAGTAATATCATCCACAGAAATTCTGATTTAGCGATATGCAAAATTGCGACGTAATCTGAGCCGTCAAATCAAGATTGAATCTGGACCATTGAATCCAAGTCCACTTTGGGAATTCGAGGATCGAGAGTTGGAGATGTCAAGGAATGTTAACATCAAGAATTATGATATCACGATATGTGAAATCGCGACGTAATTTCAACCTTCAGATCAATATGTGATATGGACCATTGATACGACTTCTTTACGGAGTTTCGTGGATCGGTATTTGGAAGTGACAAGAACATTCACCACAGGAATGTCGAAATCGCGATATGCGAAATCGCGAAATGATTTGAATTGTCAGATCAAGTGTTGATCAGGACCGTTGATCCCACACCATTTCGGGGTATCGGGGATCGCGACTTGGAGAGTCGAGATGCCTCATCTCCAGACTCATGAAATGTGAAATCGTGAAAGCGCCTTATGCATAAGGTTGTGGCCACAGCCCTTGGTCACAAGAAGGGAAGGAGCTAGTGTAGAAAAGTTCTGTATCGGAACTTCAGAGATCACGAAATGAAGTGATGAGACACTCAGCACAGAATTGTTGAATTTCGAAATACCGAAATGAATGCAAGATCCCATGGAATCAATCCAACGATGCAGGTGAATTTAAACAAGATCGGAGGGCTACTGATGCACGACACAGTGAAATTGCTAGAAACCATTGATGGTTTCTACCAGAGGATGCGAAGAGACTTCGGTGAGATTTCCAGAGGAGTTGAAGAGTCACATGGAATCTACCAGTGGAATGAAGACGATTCATGGAGGAAATTGACAGCTGGATGAGGGTTTGAGCTCGACTGTAACAGAGAAGACGAAGAGTCTCAACTTCCAGAGAGAAAAAGGAATCTCAGCTTAACACCTATTGGTGATAGACACAGGGGTTCACCTACCAGAGAAGTTGAAGAGTCGCGATGATGATCCCGCAGAGCACTTGAGATGTGGAGGATATTGGCGCGGTATGAGCATGCAGAGGAATGGTGAGTATTGCATGCACAAGATGGACAGAAGCTATATATACACGGTACAGAGAAGAGAAGAGGGTTGTTGTTGTTGTTGGAGTTTGTTGTGGTTGTAGTTGGTGAAGGTGATTCATGTGTGAAGAAGGAGGAGAGTGCAGCAATTGAATTGCTCAGAAGAGGAACAGTGGAGAGAATGGACATGGCGCACAGAGCATAAAAAGCAGAAGAACAGACAGTGCAAGTCATGTGTGCAGAAAGGCAATGAGGCAGCCAGAGCAACGAAATGCAGCAGAACAATGATGAGTCTGGTAATCCATTGTTGAACATCATATCACTGTAATAAGTTTCAGTAGCAAATATTTATATTTCAGGGTGGAAGGGAGGTGCTAG
>SNQJ01S0017314.1:62901-75743 GCA_010110895.2 Picea sitchensis
ACTCAGCTTGTAAACAGGCACCAACCTAATAGAATGAACTTCCATTCAATCCATTATATATATATATATATATATATATATATAATCCACCAAGACTCCCTTCTTTCGCCATACCTTTCTGTTTATATAGTATTCCAAAGGTATGACATTGAACCACTATAATCCACCAAGACTCCCTTCTTTCGCCATACCTTTCTGTTTATATAGTATTCCAAAGGTATGACATTGAACCACTATATCTTTTAATAATGAACCATTGCACCCTTTCATTTAATTAATTCTAAATATTTTTTCATTAAGACTTTTATTTCTTTAGTCATAATTCCCACGATTTAACTCTTCTTTAATCATGACTGTGTATCGGTTCATTAGTCTACAGATCTCGAATTGTTGTGAATTTGATTCTTAATCAATAGGTTCTCCCTTAAATCCAAAATTCATGTGACTGTGAACTCAAAACCACGGGCTTATCCATTTCAAACGTTGTTTTTTTTGTGTTTTTCTTCTTCCACTCCTATTCTTCTACATGGGATCATATTCAAACATCTGAGGGATTTATTTACTTCTAGTACCTTTAGCTTCTTTGCCTTATCATGTGATCGGTGTTGGAACCAAGTTCTTTAGTACTTAGTCCTTTGGGACTTCCGCCCTTTGCAGTCATTCAATCCTCCCGGAGTACATTTTGTCGAAGTGCATATACTTTATTCACTAGTAGATTAGATGGCCAATATTTAATCTTTCATTGGATGGACGATCCTGGCTTATCCAGAGGCTTCAAATAAATCGACGTTTAGGACTTAATCTGCAATTGAGTGGATGGTTCTCATTCACTTTGGGACTTCGGGTTTTCGGGACTCCATCCTTTGTAGTCTTCCAACTCTTCTAGAGAAAATTCTGTCGAAGGGTGTATCAACACTCCCTTCTTGGTAACCTTCATATGTCTAGGAGCTAGAACCATAGAATTAGGCACAACAAAGCTCCCACTCTCTAGGTATTCGACGATTCATGAGTTCAGGACTCTGGGATACTCGAACTCTGAAGTAGTTCAATCCCTCCGGAGTGTTCACCTACCGAATAAGTCATAAAACGATGGTGACCTCTTGTTGTCGATTAACACCTCATGCTTACTCTATTCTTCCACTATGTTTGATCAATGATTGATAATTCTCTTGAATTAGATCAACGATTAACGTTACTTCGTGATTTCGGCCTTCAGTGATTAGCTGATAATAGAAGATTGGATATCCCCGAAGTTAGTAATCTCGGAGTGACGTGGCTTCCTTATGTCATGCAAGATGATGTGGACCCTAATTTTGTGTGCCACATGTCACCCTGATTCATGAATTTCAATGTTCTTATGTGCCACATCGACCTTGACATTTGTTACCACCTGATTGGGCCATGTGTCATTGCTGACATGATCCTGCTAATCTGATCTTATTGTTGTGTCACATGACATAATTTGATCTTCCTATTATATTGAACGACTAGTGGGGTTTTCCATCTCTTCCTCTGATCTGACGGTTGATGGGAGTTCGTTACTTCGGGGCTTCAGCCTTCAGATATTCCTACATGATTCATACTTCTTTTCACTAGAGTGGTCAGCGCCAAAGTTGACTACTTGATCTAATGGTTGAGATCTCACCCGTAGGGTTTTTAGATCAATGGACAAACGTTAATTCGTGACTTCGACCTTCGATGCTTCATGTAAACTTACATGTTTCAAAATTCTTTTCACCAGAGTGTTCAACGTGGGAGTTGACCACCTTTTGTGTGATCTAATAGTTCAACATTTCCATTCCAGATCGATGGTCAATGCTTAACTCTAGATCAAATCTTGATCTAACGGTTGGGAAACCATCCAAAGCTCCTTCCTAATCGATGGTAGGCGTTATTTCGTGACTTCGGGATTTCATGGATTATTACTTGTTTCCAGTAATCACTGAAGTGGTGAAGCTCGAGAGTAATGAAGCTTTCTATCTCCTCTTTGATCCAACGACTGAGAACTGACCCAAATTTTCTCCATGAGATTTTAAAATCGACATTTACTTCACAATTTCAATGGTTTCAAGACTTCATGTCTTATGGGGTCCGCTTATCTTGTCCTTCCACTTGATTCTATCTGACGATTAGGATAGATCCTGAACTAATATAATGGTTTTTGTAACTCGATCCTTTACAATGGATTCTTCTATGTAGGCTCTGCCTTCTACGTGATTTGACGGTCTAGGATTGTCTTGAGAACTACATCAACGGACAATATTCTTCCTTCATTCTTTTGGAGTTTTTACTGTGGGGATTTCTAATAGAACTTCTGTAATGCGCTCTCCCTTCTGAGCTTTCCTTCATCCTTTCAAAAGACCTTAACATTACATGCTTTGATTATGTGTGTATTCTTTGTAGAATCTCCCTGCTATATCTCCTGAGCTTTAGGAACATAGGATCATTGTTGATCCCATCATGATCAACATTGATCATGAATTTCTTCAGTCCCAAGTTGATCTTCCTCTGCCCCAAGGTGATATTCCTTTTCCTCTAATTTACTATACATGTTGCCATCAATGACAACACACATTCAATAATGCCAACAAATACAAGTTATGTAAGTGTTTTGGTGCCCAACAACAACAATTTTTAAACCATGAAACTTTGCAACCAATTTGTTGCACTAAATACAAAATCAAATCCAATACATCCCCGGATTATTTTAAAGTTCTAAAACCGTCCAATATCATAAAAGTACATGTCCGGGCTAATTAGATCATATTTCTTCAAATGTAAACACAATTGCAAATCATTCTTGTGACTTTTTAAAAAATCTAGTGATTGTATCATATAGTTCTTGGAATGATATTTCCAATGAGCCTTCATTTTCTCAACTTCGAGTTCATATACATAGTATATGAAGACCATAAGTTGAAAATATCTCGTGGAGAAAAAATTCATAGTTGTGATTTCACTTATCAAAGTCTCCTATGAATCAATCTCAAAGAGAAAAATGGGCCCAATGATAATTTAGGGTTGTCCAAGACCTTTCTAATGAAATATCATATGTTTGGTTCGACCTTCTATTTTTGAAAACAAACTAAAACTAGATCATGACTTTTTTCAGGGAAATAGCTTGGTGGAAAAGTTTCATGGTTTAAAATGTGTTGTTTTTTAGCACCAAAATACTCATATAACTTATGCAAAAACGATAAATATTACTTTTCCTCCATTATATATGTATGTTTCTCGAAATGACTCCACTCCTTAAAATTATAGATGTACAATTTGTTTTATAAATGGAGCAATCAATATAATAGGACATGTTCTTTATAGGTTACATAGGTCCATAATGACAAAGCCAATACCAACTCTTGCCAATATTTTAATAGTCACTCACACAAACACAACTCTCTATTGAAACTTTGGAAACTGGAAATGATAGCAATGGTGCCCCTCCCCTAGAGGATCAAGCACCTCCTACTGAGCCCATGGATATAAGGAATATTCTAACACATGAATCTTAGTGGGATATTCAAATAAATTAGATTCATAGAACCTCAACCACATGATTATGCCTCGAAGGACTTGAGTTGCATAAATGCATATACATGTAGAATAAACAATGTCATTTAAGAAAAGATGCCATCATATATTTTGGCTTGGAAGTATTTTCTTACCCATGAGAATGAGATGTGGCAATGAAATTTTCTCTTTCCCTACAATTGCAACATCTATATATGCACATATTATTGGGTGGTTTCCTTCACATAAGCTAGCTTTATTTTCATAGATGTAATTCTCTTCCATGGGAATCATCATTATGTCTATGGAATTTATCTTATAAGAGTTCATGAATTCCATATTGAAATCTAAATCAATTTCATTATGATCCATTTTCAAATCTTTCACTTCATTGTTTCCATTTCTATTTGGCTTTACATTGCTCAATAGAGAAATATAGGTTGTTGTAGAATTATGTAGATGTTGGCACCTCTTCTTGTTGCAAAATGTGGAGAGTTTTAAGTTTTCATCTTTGAAACAACACGAGGTGTAATTTTGAAATGAAAAGGTACTTTATTTCTCACAACCACTTTTCGCGAAGACTTGCACATCAAAATGAACATCAACAACAAATCTAAAAATCAAAATATCTCTAGCTTCAATAAACTGGTTGAAAATAAAAAAAAATTCCAACCATTTGTGAAATATGCCCATATGTCAACACAACATAGATTCACATGCCACAAATGTCCACTTGGGCCCTAGAGAATTTCTTTTTACAGAACCTACATTGCAATATATTCACAAAATCAGTGGATATCCCCTGCAATGTACAAATTACAGTAGAAGAAGTTCCATTCTGCATAGATGGAACTTATTTATCGAGCCTAGAGTCAATTAAGAATATTGGCTTCAGTTGCATGAAGAAGAATCATGTTGACTTTGGAAGATATTTATCAATGGAAAATGGTGTAATTAGTAGGATGCACAATGATTGTGAAATGTTGACATATTTGAATGTATGATAAATAAACAATTTATCATTAGTTGATAAATCATTTATCATTAATTGAAAAATAATTTGACATATATTATTTAATGCACTAGGGTGCACGCAAAAACCATTGACAAATTTTTTGAACACATGTGTAATGACCCCTCCATTGGGACTAGGAAAGCGAAGCACAATAGGTAATTTTTTATTTTTTTTGCATTAAGAATTTAACATCAACACATGATCATAGCAATGCTTAATCAATCACATCACAATAAAAAGAGTTACGAGTGACTCATCGTCGTAATCCATAATGACATAACCAACACATCAATCAAAATTAGTAACGACACAGAATTATCACATCATTGTATTTAAATAATGACACATAATCAACAAGCATCATGAATGACGACACAAGATCAACTCGTTACAATCAACTAAAATATTCAATCCTTTTAAGTCTCTCATCTCATCACATAAACATAATCGTCAGATAACACAAGGATAACATGAGATAACAAAACAATGACATAAGATAACATAAGATGACATAAAGATACTACCTGCCCTACAAGGTTAGGACCTCCAGGACACATAAGCAATGCTCAAGCCCAAGATCTAATTGATTTTGACCATTTAAGGTCTCAGGGATGGCGATTGTTCCTAAGAACAAGGATGTGTCTACATCCCACTAACACAATCAATTCCAAGCCAACTATGCTAAATTAACAACATCAATGATAATCAATTGCGCAATAGCATTCTAATAAACCATCACATGTAACATACATTCCATGGTGTAAGAGAACTTAATTACTAATTCAATCACACAACAACATAAGTTAAGGCGCAATGTAATCGACCTTATTTTATTTTCAAGGCGCAAAAGAAAACATATACCATACTTCAAGGTGTGTGACTAATTAACCATTTAATTCATCAATAATCAACATTATCTCTGGGTGCGTGTGTGATCCAATTTTTGAATTAACGTAAACCAACACCATTCAAAGCGTGCAAATAATCTATTCAATTGGGAAATCATACAACAACATTTAGTTTCAAGACACAAGATTATCTAAATACTAAATCGTTTTTACGTCGACATTATTGCAAGGTGCATTAAATCCAATTAATTAATCATTTACACGTCAACAATACATGACGCAAGAGTACATAAACTTTAAATAATCATACGTCAACATAATAAGTGGTGCGAGAGTATTCTCAAGCTTATTTCATGGCGCAAGGATTCCTAACTACTTAACTAGATATACATCAACATTAAATTCATGGCGCAAGTAAAATAATAACTTAACCATTCATCATTCCTTAAATATGAATTGTGTAAGAGTAAGTTATCGATACATTTCATGGCGCAACAAGTTATCTACTCAATCAATCATACATCAATTTATTGGAAGCAAGAGTAATTTATTACGCATATCGTCATACATCTGCGTTATCCATGGTGTCAAATGGTCTAATTACTTAAGTGGCCACACCTCAACCTTAATCTAGGTGCGCATGTAAATTTAATTGCTTAATTCATCACGCTTCAACCTTATCTCAAGTACCAAGATAAATCTATAGCTAGGTTCCTTGAATTTATTCAGGAGGACCTACGCCTCTTTAAACGTCAGGTGAGACAAAATAAAATATTGGGCCTAAATATTAGATAACAACATTTAATTAAACCTTAAACAAGCATCAAAATATAGAAAAACTAAGTATGTCAGATATCAATGACACCACTTAGCAAAGGAGAAATAAATGGCATAAAAAGGGGAAGGTGCAGCCCAGATAAGGAAAATGCAGTCCCTCCTTAAGGAATCTAGTAGAGAATATGAAGTAAAATGATCGCAGATATAGGCATAAAAATCGTTGAGCATTAAAGAACAATTCACTAAGTAATAAGAGGATGAAATCACTGAGTACAATGTCGAGCATAATTTATCAATTATAAGTGTAGAAATGTTGAGTAAAAAGGGTAAAAATCATCGAGATAAGAAAAACAAAACATAGAGATTAAATGAGAATCCATCTCTGGCAGTTTACACACCCATAAAACAATCGCAGAGATGCACCCAAAGGCAAATCACTGGGTAGAAGAAACGATATGGCAGAGGTGAAAGAGATTATGACTCTGTCAGTTTACACATCAATAAAAACATAGAAATGCACCCAAAGTAAAATTGATCGGTAGATAAACGCTATGGAAAGGGTTAAAAGAGAGAATCTGAGTTTGTCCTAGTTGCACACCAATAAAAATCGCAGCAAGCTCCCAGAGGAAAATAGTTGGGTAGATGAAGGTAAGGATTGTTGAGAAATGTAGATAAATTCGTTGTGTAAATAAAGTGAAAATCGTTGAGTGAAGCAAGTGAAAATTCATTGTGTAAAGAAGGTAAAAATTGCTAAGCAATGCAGATAAATTCAATGTGTAAAAATTGAAAATCGTTGAGCCAAGGAAGTGAAAATTCGCAGGGTAAAGGAGGTAAGAATTACTGAGTTTTATGGGAACTAAATCACTGTGTAAAAATAAGTAAATTCATTGAGCCCTTGGGAGACCAATCGTTGTGTAAGAGAAGTAAATCATTGATTTGTGTGGTTGAAATTCGTGTGGGTTCCCTCCACACATAGAGTAATTCTATCACCAACAAAACGACAGAGATATGTGGTCAAATTCATGTGGGTTTCCTCTGCATGCAATGATATGCTCACACAATCAAAATGCAGAGATGGGTGGTCGAAATTCGTGTGGGTTTCCTCCACATGCAATGTAATGATATCAAAACAAACGCAGAGATGGGTGGTCGAAATTTGTGTGGGTTTCCTCCACACGTAGTGATATGATCACACAATCAAATCGCAGAGAGAGGTGGTCGAAATTCAAGTGGGTTTCCTCCACACGCAGTGATAAAGAGATGCAAGGTTTTTGGGAAAAGGGTGAAGGCGTAGGGCCTTGAGTCTAAAAAACGCATAGGTTAAGTGCTCAGAGATCCTGGAAATGAAGAAATTAACTCACATGAAAAACACAGAGACTTTTAGTCAATCTAAGAAAAATATGGATGAAGGAAGCTGGTGAATGGTTTGAAAATAAATAGAGGAAATACAAATTCACAGAGTATGTAAATGATATAAGGTCGCATAATAAGCATTCGTCAGTCCCCCGGCTTCTCAAGGCCATCTACCAAGAGACTAATTCTAAATCCATACATACAATAAAAACTGAATATAATGCGAACTCAAATGAAAATACCGTGACCGAAGGTGAGAAGTCGAAGATGATCTCCCGTGATTGTGCTTCGTCCATCTCCCCGCTTGCTAACTGTGAATACTTCATCGGTACCTCCCAGCCAATGCTAGGGGTAATCTTCTTCCCCCTTATCCCCTCAAGCCACAAAGGGGACACGCACAAACACAACCAAAATACTCTAGCTCATATCTTGCCTCGCAAGGTTGAGCTACCACTCTCTTTCTTGAGCTGGGTATCCCAAATCTCACAAGTAAAAACCAAACAGAATTTCCACGGCATAACCTTACTCCTACCAGTCATAATCCCTTCCTCCCTCTCAACCATTTCTTTTATAGAATTTTTATTAGTGACCACTTTCCATTTGCACATTTAATTCATTTTTTTGTAAATTAATTATTTACTCCCCTTGTGCACTTGTCACCCATTCACTTAGTTACACCATTAAATCCACCATTTAATTTAATTAAATGTCAATTTCCCTCACCCATCCTAAAATCACTCCTAAAATTACTCCTAGTTGTCCCTTTATTCCCTTTATTTCCCTTTTAATGACGGACGGCTTTCTAAAACTTAGTTGTGTTTAATTTAGGAAAGTTCTTTAGTTAGACTAGACTAGATACCTTTCTATGCTTACGCATTTATGATTTATTCCATTCTCAATTAAATTCTAATTTAGTATTTACTTGCACAAGGGTATTAATCACTCCTTAGTATTTATTTTTTATTTTCATTGACTCTTAATTTGATTTAATTCATCCCCTCATTAATTAATTTAAAATTTTAGTTTTTAGTCTTCTCACTCACTTAGACTTAGGCTTAGTTAAATCTTTATTTGCAAATGCCTATACCCTTAGGGATTATGCTTAATTAAATTCATTCTTTAGTTAATTAATTAGTAAATTAATTAATTCGTTGGGCGCTCAAGATCTTATAAGGTTTAACATTCACTCAAGTTTTCTAGGCCACCTAGATTCATTGACTCATTGTTTTGTTTTTATACCGTGATGTTCCCTTCAAGACGCATTTCATGCTCCAAGGGTGCCACTCACCCTTGATTCAAATTTTAATTATGCAATGTGCCCTTCAAGATGAACTACCTGCTCCAAGGGTGCCACTCTCCTTTGACTCAAATTTTAATTACGCGACGTGTCGTTCAAGACGCACTACGTGCTCCAAGGGTGCCACTCGCCTTTCACTGGTTTTTGGTAGTTTTCCAACCCTTGGAATCAATACTCCATTCAGGTGACCTTGTGAGAGACTAAGGGCCTCTAAGGAATAAGGACCCTACCTTATTGCGCGCCCCCTATAATCTTCGTGAGTGGCTGTCTCAGTCTACTCTCACGACATCGTGGATATCTCGAACTAGGTAATCGTTAACCTAGAATCCGAGCCACAATGGGAGTGCTAGTAGGTTATGGCAGGGCTGTTGCCACACCTCTCCCTCGATATCCGGTTGTTGTGCATGGCCCCTTTATTCCTTATGTGAGTCTGATTAGCAAGCAATCGTCAACATGCATCCATCAACGAAACATTGTCAATGATCCATAAACAACATCATAATATACCCTGATTATATGTCACAAATGCATAAATAAAAATACCCAAACCAATATAGTCCACTCCCTGACTCAATCTAGAGTCCAAGGAGGTCCATTGATGCCATCGACATCCTCAACCTGTCAAGTTTCATGCACACTCAGGGGAAACTCGTCAATAGCATATGTCAATACATAGATATCAAATAACATAACATCATAATAAGAATCCATAAGTGAACATACAACCATATACTAAAACCGGATCACTTGCACGCAAGTGTCCTCAAAGAATAAGTCAAATCATGTGTTCGGAAGAGCGGGGTGTTACAACATGGGTATATTACAAATTCACAAACACATCACTAGAAGTGATGCCATGTCTAAGCACCATGAATTAGTGCACACAACCATGGTTCACTTATCTATTTATGTACATGTTGCAACTTTTCAAACTTATTTCAAAGAATAAGTGGTGCTCCTAAGTCAAGCATCACTAATAATGCGTCAATAAATCCATTAAAGTGTTGGATAGCATAGGGATTCATTAAAAAAATATTATAACTTTCATTAGCACATTTGCACATTAGGTAATGTAGGAAATTTGAAAAACGGAAAACACTTATAGATGATGTGAATTGAATGTCGTGGATGCACCGACAAAAAAAATCAAAAATAAATTAGAAAACAAAGAAATTAAAGTCTAATTTTATTTTTTAATTTATTGAAAATGTGAATTTATGGTTAATTTACCTAGTCTCTTTTTTTCAAGGAGGTACGGTTGTTGCATAGAGGAAAATTGAAAAAATTGTTTGGTTTGGAAAATTTTAAAAATGAAAACAAGTCCATCATGGAAGCAAAGGATTAAAAAAATGAATCAATCTAGTAGCACTAGTCAACAAGGTGGTCGTAGGGGAAAAGTGACCATCGATGCTTCTATGGGTGTGAAGCACTGAGTGAATGGTAGAAATAAATTTTTGGTTTGGTATTTTTTTTTTTAACTTTACCCTACCAAGGTGCACCAGATATCAATTTGCACCAATGTGTTTATAGGTATGGGGTGAATTGTTACTTTAAAAAAATTAACATACGTAGGTGCATTTGGTTGGGTATGTACTAGTGTACTTAAAATATACGAGGCACATTGACATGATTTTTTTTGGGAAAAATGACAAATATTTTTTATAAAATATTTTGGCTATATTGATGTTTGTGGTATAGTTGTGCACTTGTGCCCTTAACATTGAAGAACCTCGATGTGTTAGAATACAATATATGTACATCGAAGAAAAAATGTATGTTAAAAATTCTAACTGCATGCCTCCACTAGAAACCTACAAGGGAGAAGTGGCTCCATAAAAATATCTATCAATTGGTGTTTTTCCTTATAGTGATTTGTAAAAAAATGACCATCTTTCTAACCACAATTTTTTTGTTCCAACTCACACTATTAATCTCTTCTTCTCTTTTACTACCTTTCTCTCTTTTACCATAATATATAAAAGTCACTCTAATTGCCTCACATCCACTATGTTCTTTTTCTTTCTTTACTTCCACTCTTTAGAAAAAAACATCCTATATATGGAGGGGTTATGTTGATATATGTCAACTCATTGGAGGTTACCCCATTGAAATGATATTTGAGGTTCTCCCCTCAAAGAGGGCAATGATATCCAAGTATTTTTCTTTTACACCATTGCTTGTTATTCCTTGGTAGTGTAACAACTTATTATTTCTTGATATTAAATGTTAATGGCGTATTTGTATTCATATCATCGATTTTAAGTAGAATATCTTTCCAAAAAATATGACAATAATTCGATACAAATTCCAAGCATAATTAAATTTCCCCTAAAAAATGTATTCTAAATTGATCTATATCATTAAAAAAAAGGCAATCCATCATAAAATAAAACACACATATTTAAAAAAACTTCAAAATAAATTAACATTTTTTTTACAAAATTTTATAAAAAATTGAGTGAACTAATCTAAATTCAAAATTCAAATTAATATGTTGTATGAACAAAAGCTATATTCCCTTATGAAGTGAGGCTTTACCAATCCACTGATTAAAAGTAAAATGGCATTGGTTTCAAGGTGAATTAAAATGTAGTTGTTTTTCTTTAAAGGTTGTTCTCTACTTATCTACAGTAAGACTAGAGTTTGTCATAGTCATGTGTGTATTTTTAAGTTCATGTTTTTTTTTTTCCACAAGAAAATTTCGCATTATATTAGATATATAATTAGTTTACAAAGTCATGTAATACCATTACATTCAAAGGCTATGCCTTAATATTTCTCAACCAAAAAGTCCAAAGATACAACTCAGACTACATATTACATAATAACCACAGTGTCATCATGTAGTCTGTCCAAAATAGGTGTCCAAAAGAAAACTTATTTAGAAAATATCCAAAATATAAGACTATCCTCAAGAAATTGTTTTGTCACTACTTCCATACCCCCAAACTGCCTCCACATAAACACATAGTAACTGCAAGATCAAGTAGAAAATCTAGTACAACTTAATATAATATATTGTTACCTCATTACCATCATTCCACTGATTGTATGCTATAGCTCCAGGTCGCTCAGAAAGTGCCTTTTTGGATAAAAAGTAGGCCTCTAATTTTCTTCTCTGTAGACATGGGCAAAGGTGATGACAGAAAAAAGCTTGATGAGTTCCTTTACCCGATCTTTCCAGCAGTCTATAGTAATAACCTGCAGAGAACCAAAATTATTTAACCAATCAATAATAATTTTGGAATCCCCAAGGATGTGGATATCTGTAATAGATAGTTTATGTGCCAAGGTGAGGACATCCCAAGCACCCAAGATTTTTTCTCTAGAATTAGTGCCCCTACCACAATTAAGGGTCCATATATATAAAGTGAACTCATTTAGTTGAATAACACCTTCGGCTCCACTTTGTTCCCCATTTCTATGGGATGCACCATCAAACCAACCAATGATTCTATGCTTGGGTAAGATGTGGACAATGCGTCTAATTATTTTTGGCATTTTTAGGGAACTGTGGCATGCAACAACAACAATAGAGAGAAAGAATATATTCTCTATGGATGGTGGTTTTGATTCAAATATGGATAAATTCCTTTCATTCCAGATATACTAGCAGATAAATGATGGCAGGGATGAGTAAACATAATTCCTTCTCAACCAATTTTTGAAACATTCCAACACAGTGGAACTCGACCACCCAAACACCAGTTTGAAATGATTGGTTATTATATTTCAAATAGAACAAGTAAATGGGCATTGAACAAAAAGGTGAAATATCATTTCATCATTACCTCTACAAAGTAAACATAGCCCGGGAGCTTGCCAGCCTCACTTGAGTAAATTGTTCCAGGTGAGCAGCTTATGGATCAATTGTTAATACTTCTTATGGATCAATTTTTGTATGACGTGACTAAATTTTAGTCATATTTATTTTAGTCATTCATTAATTAATTTGATTCATTAACATGTACTATATTTATTAGTTTAATTTGTTATTAATTATTATTAATTTGTAGTATATTTACCAATTTAATGAGTGATT
>SNQJ01S0017315.1:7819-27928 GCA_010110895.2 Picea sitchensis
CGAGTAGCCGTCCCATCTCTTCTCAGAGATAAGCTGCCACCATTCTAGCGAGTCTTTCACTCTGTATTTTTACAGTCTCTGTACATTTATTTCATTAATAGAAATCGTGTATTACTGTATATCTGTGTTTATGGTTGCATATCCGATACATTTCTGTTATATTATTGAATATCTACGATATCTCTGTGCATTTCTTTATTATATCTCCGATCTCATTTCGTGCCGAAAATAATCCAGATCATGACTAGGAGGATCGCACACTTGATTGAAGAAAAATAGAACCAAGAAAAGTTATTTAAAACTAGAGACTTGGATGTCGAAGTGGGAAGAACACAAGAATATTTTCAAAAGACTGAAGTACCTATAATATATAGAGAATAAGTATTACCCGTGATTTCTAGGAAATAATCTCACCAGTTCGAAGTTACTCTACCAAAAGAAGATAAGAATCGGAATGGAAAAAGGAATACCGAGACGAAGCTCACTGGAAAGAAGGTTTGAAAACTAAGTAAGAATATAGCTAATATCTAAAAGTTACAGAAGGTTCTAGAGGGAACTTCACAGAAGTAAAATTTGCAAAATTAGAACTTCGTCAGGATACCAGAACTGTGTCACGTGGCACTTCGCCATGGCGATGCAATATAGTCGTTAGGGACAGTATAACCATTAGACCGACGACCCAAATGGGTAGAAAGTCATTTAAGATCAGAAAGTTCGCCATAAGACTGTTGGGACCATGTCATAACGGACAGAACTGAGTTAATGAAGGTTTCTCACCCATTGCAAGAGATCCATTTCCAAGTTATCTATTTATCCCGTTGCGCCATGCAACGAGAAATTTTTTTCCAGCCATGAATCCGAGTTCGCAAACTAGTTGATTTTGCACAGTGATCATTGTGCTATTTCCATCCATCCTGTTGCATTGACTAGTTACTCTTCGAACCCGAGATATTCAACCACGAGCATGCATGTCGAATGAGCTTAGCGCTGTAGAGAAAATTGTCGAAGAAGTTCTCATTGAACTCATGACTGAAAGGGTAATGTTTGAAAGAGAAATGTCTGCAAGTATTCAAGCATCATCGACGAGAGGAGTGCAAGCCTCTTCGTCAACTGCTTGCGGAGCCAGATCATCCCGACCATTAGCAAAAAAGAGAACCAAACATAGAGATGACCTGGAAAATGTGAAACTGATCCCAACCATATTTCTTGACTACATCTCGCCTCTAGCTTGCGCGGTGAGCGGTGATAGCGTGACAAGAGATTTCGAGTACTCCATGGTTACTGTGTACATCCCGAAGGGGATACACACAATGAGAGCACAATAGGACAAGATCGCAGCGTTGAAGTTCAGTGACTTCAACTTTGGAGATCGCAAGAATTATAGTATGATCGCCCCGTATAAATACCTGACCAAGACGAAGGGGAATAACTCAAATATAATCCCCCAACCGTGGACAATGAACCTTGTGTAGACCACCCTGCTAAACGTAATGAAAATACCACACTTTGGAAGGCACCAGGAAGTCAAGGCCTATGTCAAGATATTACTTTCATGTTACCATGGCGGTTACTTATGGCTAGATCATCGTATTACAGTCGATCTGACGTTGATCCATAGGATCACAAAATTGAGTATGCAAGGACCCAACCTGCAGGATTTCTATCCAGGAAAATCCATAGATCACACACTAGCACAGAATATAAAAGATACATACGAAGATGTTGAAAAGGGGACGTGAGGCTACAAGGTACCCTCCATCCAAAATGGCATAGTGTGCCTAGACTACCAGCTAATAGCCGAGTACTTAGTAAGGAAGAACATACCTATGCAGGTCACAAGCTTTGTTGTTGACCTCACAGGGAAGTACGTGGAAGGCCTACAAATGAACTAGGTGAAGTGCCTAGTTAATCAGCTGGAACTAGACTGTTGCGAAGCACAAGATCAGGGCTACAAGTTTCACTTTAGCTCGCTCCTGATCCTCATTGATTTTGTTTCCTGGGAGATGATGGAATGTGTGACCTTTCTAGATATTGAACCATTTGAGCCACTTGTTGTGAAGTTCACCATACTCTGGTACTCGAGTGATATGAACAAACAGTGGTAGTCGAACATTGTTTTTCACACATATTACCTTCAGTTGAAGAGAGCCATTGAAGATGAACCTTGCATGACCTCGAACACCCTACATAGGTTTCGACCCCTGATGAAGTTCTGCGCATATTAACACTTCATATACATAACAGCGCGGACCGATGAACATAAGGAGAAACTTCAGTCGTACTACAAACTCATGGAAGAAGACCTAGAGGAGATCACTAAGGACTGGTCTGCCGACCTCCTTATTCCCATAGAAATTGCAGAGATTTCTGACCCTGACAGCCCAGAGACCATGCATAAAGAACATGATACACCTGGGACCATCATAATGAAGAAGACCGAAGAGGTCCAAGATTTAAGCGGTGCCTTAGGAAAGACTGCTTTAGTATCACATATCCGAGGGGGTGATGACAAAGTAGAAGAACTAAATGGAAAAGGAGTTGAATAGAATCCAGGCGAAGTAACACCGCCCAAAGACGAGGTTGATCCCCGAAGAAGAGGAAGGTTTCTCCCCTGAAACTTTCTTCCCAGAAGAAATTGAAAGCCACCATGACCAAGATGAAGATTGTGCTTATTGTCGATGATTTTGAGTTCATCATCACAGCCCTAAACGATGCTTCGTTGGAAATCGTGGAGAAGAAAGAAGGCAAGCCGGAGGAAAAGTACGCTAGAATTGAGGTCGAACTCCAAGGGGTACAACAGGCCCTTTAGTCCAGTCACACAGTCTCCACTATTCCCTTGTCATCAGAAGAACCAAAGTTGGGAGATGAGCCATCCCAACTCCACCGACTAGCTGATGCAGTCAAAGCTCGCCTTCATCGCACTCAAGAAGAAATAGAACAAGCCACCTATGCCTTGAAGCAAGTGCAAGTCTGATGGAGGAGCATCACCTACATCAAGCGAGCCAACGCGGAAGCAATTGGACAACTGGACAAGCGCCAGCACAAATTTTGAAATCACCTTGAAATTGTTGCACAATCTTAAATGAGGCCATTAAGAAGAAGCACACTTGTATAATGTAAATAGACCTTGAGTGGTTTGCTCTCATCCTTAGTAGGTAGAAGGAATTTATAGTAGTTAATGCAGGTAGATAGAATTTAATTCTAGATTAGACAGTTCTAGAGCACAAGAGGGAAACGGGATATAAACACCCTCATTGTGTATTGTAACATTATTGAAGCATGATATGAGCATAGGAGAGAGCAGAGAGATGTGTAAGAATACCCATGTATAGATATTTGGATTAATAGAAAGAGTTGATTCAAATTCATGGTTTCGTGTTTGTTCTCTGTGTATTGATATTGAATGATAGGCTCATGAATGTTTGCTTCCTGTTATACATTTGCTTTATATGTTGTGTATATGATTTCATGTTTTGATTTGAAGTCTGAAAGGAAGTAGGAATGAGTTTCAATTGTTTCTCTATCTGAGCAAGAGTTCCTCGAAGGAGTGCATTTGAAGTGTCTGCAAGGAGTGCATTGACAAAAGGGCTCAGGTAGTTTAACTTTTGTTCTCATTCACACAGAAGTGAAGTTGGGCACAAGAGTCATGCAAGGAGTGTGTAGGCTGAGCGAATCCTTAGGGGTGCGAACCTGAGTGAAGCATTGAGAGATTGCTGCTGTAGGTGTGCACAGGATCGAAGGAAATTCAGCACTCGAAAGTGTCTGAAAGCTGCCGCAAGGATTGCGCGCAAGAGTCTTGTCGAGGACTCGGAGTCATAAGAAATCTCAGGAGGTATAAGATCATCGAGTAATCACCAAAGAGAAGCACAGGAAGCTTGTGCGTGGAGTGTTTAGTAGGTGTCGGAAGTTTGCGTGCGGGTGAGCGATTTTTCACGGAGGAGTACTCAGTTCATTTTGGAGAAATCAATGACAGACGATCGGAATTTTCTGAAGAGAATTCGTGAATTTTCGTGAGTCGTTAGATCTCACAGAGAAGCAGGGGAGCTACATTGAAAGCGTCAAAGGGTTCAAATCTCAGGAGGAGTAGGACCATAGATCCGAGCCACAAGGGCCATCAGATTTACTCGTGAATTCCATATCGGGATTTCCTAGGTTGAAATTCCATAAATATTGCAATGGGAATCACGAAATCGCGAAACGCGATATCCCAAAAGCTAAAGGGATTGTGTGGGCCATAGAGGAGTCAGTGAAGTGGACAGGTGGCATGTTGTTTCGGGGTTTTGTGGGATGAAGTTACGAAAACATTGCATCAGGATTCGTGATACTGCGAAGTCCAAAATCCCAACAGAGGTGAAGCGTTGAAAATTCAAACTCACGAGTGTATCGTAGTTTCGACGAATCAGGGTTCAGGAGTCCGTAAGACAAGTTGTTTGACATCGCGATCATCGAAATTGCGATAGTGGAAATCCCGAAAGAAAAAAGAAAAGGTCAGCGTTGACTGTTGTCAGGTTTCTGGGATTCAAGAGACCAACGCTCGACCTATGGATTCACAAAAGCACGAATTCCAATCTCCTAAGTATAAAGAGGGGATCCCGTGAGAGTTGTTGTGGGTGGAGATTTCACGATAGGGAAATAGAAGAGCTATTTTAGAGTTCTTTGGGCTAGTGAGGAAGGAAAGATCCTGTGTCGACGTGGACCTTTCGACCTGTGGGTTGAGAGGTTGTGGGTGGTCAGCACCATTTTGGTATCAGAGCTCAAAAAGTTTCTTTGCTTTCTGTAGCAGAGAAGAAAGAGAATTCACCATGCGGCCAAGGAGAAGGGACAGGCAGACACCCGATCCACCAGAGGAGAGGGAAATGTTGAGAAGAAGAGGTAGGCAGATGGTAGATCCAGCTATGTAGAGAGAAGTGCATGATCTACGAGCTAGACTCGAAGACATGAAGACAGCGCAAAGATGCGCAGTCAGTGTGGGGGATCTTAGTGATTCTGAGAGTGAGATTGAGGTTGAACGTGAAATAAGTTGCAGCTGAAGATGCATCAAACAAATGTTTGATCAGAGCTATTGCAAGAATGGGTGCAAGAGAAAAGATGGACATTCCAGTTTATGAGGGAAGCTTGGATGCAGAGGAGCTTCTAGACTGGATTAGAGCTCTAGACACATACTTTGACTATGAAGATGTCGAAGAGGACAAGAAAGTCAAGCATGTTGTCACGAGATTGAAGGGACATGCAGCATTGTGGTGGGATGAACTACAAGATGACAGACACTGCAAGGACAGGCAGAAGATCAAGAGCTAGGACAGAATGATCATGAATATGAAGGCGAAATTCATCCCTAAAGATTATCAAATTACTTTGTTCATGAGGATGCAGAACCTGAGACAGAAGTCGATGACAGTGAAAGAATACACTGAGGAATTCTATAAGATGAACATCAGGGTAGGTCATTGGGAGAGCGATGATGAAAAAGTTACCAGATACATGAATGGCCTGAGATATGATATCCAGGATGAGATGAGCATGGTAACCATCTAAACGGTGGAAGATGCTTATCAGATGGCTCTAAAAGCTGAAGAGAAGATGAGACGAAAGTAGAGTCAAAGAGGTCGAGGTAGAAGTCAGCCGAGAGGAAAATTAGTTGCCCATGACAAATATCAGGAGCCCAGAGAGGATTGGAAGAAACCTCAGACTCGAACTGAGAGAGGTGGAACCTCACATCGAGGGAAATATGTTGAACAGAGAGGAAAACATATGGAGCAGAGAGGAGATTATGTTGATAATAACACTTTTCCTCGTACTAGAGGTAGAGGAAGAGGAAGAGGTGGAGTAATAACATGCTTCACATGTGGAAAGAATGGGCACAAGTCTTATGAGTGTCCAAACAAGAAGAAGGAGGGTGGAGAATCTCACATCGCCGAAGAACAGAGGCGGGATGTTGAAGCAGAATACGCTGAATGCGGAAGATCGTTGATGATGCAAAGAGTCCTTTTGACACCCGTGAAGGAGGTGGAGAGTTCAGTCCAAAGGACCAAAATTTTCAGGACTACTTGCAAGACCAAGGACAGGGTATGCAAGGTCATTGTAGATAATGGTAGCACAGATAATCTTGTTTCTACAGAGATGGTAGAGAAGCTGGAGCTAGAGACGACTGATCATCCAAGCCCATACCAAGTTTCGTGGCTACAAAAAGGACACCAGGTAACTGTCACTAAATAATGTTTAGTTGAATTCAAGATAGGAGGATATAATGATAATATCTTGTGTGATGTCATTCCTATGGATGTTTGTCATCTATTGCTGGGTAGACAATGGCAATATGATAGGAATGTGATTCATGACGAGAGAATGAACACATACACCCTGGAGAAGAATGGGAGGACTCACATGTTGCTTCCAATCAAGGAGAAGGAGGTGAAGCCAGAAGTAAGCAACACTGTACTTCTCATGAGTGGGAAGGAACTTCTTACAGAGGTTAAGAAGAAGGAGGAACCACAATTCATTATGGTCAGGAAACCGAAGATTGTTTTGACGAGCACAAGGATAGATTATTTACCAGAATAAGTTCAGGAACTGCTAGAAGAGTTCAATGACATAGTAGTGGATGAATTACCTCGTTCGCTGCCACCGATTAGAAGTGTGAGTCATCACATTGATCTCATACCAGGAGCCATTTTTCCAAACAAAGCCGTGTACAGGTTGAAACCGCAAGAGAATGAAGAGGTTAGAAGACAAGTCCAGGATTTGTTGGGCAAAGGCTTGGTCAGGGAAAGCTTGAGTCCATGTGTTGTTCCAACAGTACTCAGTCCGAAGAAAGATGGAGGCTGGAGGATGTGTACTGACTCGAGGGAGATCAACAAGATAACCATCAGGTACATATTTCCATTGCCAAGGATGGATGATCTGATGGATTGCTTGAGTGGATAAAAGTATTTTTCAAAGATTGATTTGAAAATAGGTTATCATCAGATCCGCATGAGAGAAGGTGATGAGTGGAAGACAACATTCAAAACCAATGAAGGGTTGTATGAATGGCTTGTTATGCTGTTTGGCGTAACAAATGCACCGAGTACCTTCATGAGGTTGATGAACGAAATCCTGAGGGAGTTCATCGGAAAATTTGTCATTGTGTATTTGGATGACATACTGATCTATAGTAAAATAGCGGCAGAACATCTGAAGCATTTGGCTACAGTGATGCACAGATTACAGCAAGAGAAATTGTTGATAAACATGAAGAAATACTCATTCATGAAGACAAAGCTCATTTACTTGGGTTTTTTTATTTTGGCAAATGAGTTGAGGATGGATCCAGATAAGGTGGAAGTGATTAAGAATTGTCCATCACCGAAGAATATATTTGAGGTGATAATTTTTCACGGATTGGCTAGTTTCTACCGAAATTTCATCAGTAATTTCAGTGGAATTAGCACAACAATGATGGATACAGTGAAAAAAAGACACAAGTATTTTCACTGGACGGAAGAGGCTGAAAAGAGTTTTAATTTGTTAAAGAGGAAAATCATGAAACAACCAGTTCTGGTGTTGCCGGATTTCCAGAAGACATTTCAGGTGAAATGCGATGCAAGTGAGTTTGCAATCGGGGTAGTCTTGAGTCAAGAAGACATGCCAATAGCATACTTCAGCGAGAATCTTAATGAAACGAAAATGAAGCACTCCACTTATGATAAGGAGTTTTATGCTATTATCTAGGCATTGAAGAAATGGAGGCATTACTTGATCTCGAAGGAGTTTGTCTTATACAATGACAATCATGCACTGTAGTTTGTGACTCAACAGGAAAAGTTGAATCAAAAACATGTCAAATGGGTTGAGTACATGCAGAATTTCACTTTTGTGCTTAAACATATTTCTGGTACTGCTAACAAAGTAGCTGATGCTTTGAGAAGGAAGTGTTTGCTGTTGGAGGAGTTCAAAGTCAAAACGTTGGGTTTTGATGATCTCAGGGACATGTACGCAGATGATCAATATTTTAAGGAAGCATATGAAGCAGCTGAGAATCCAATTCTTAGAGATAGAATCCAATGGGTAGAGTATGTGATCCAGGAAGGATTATTGTTTAGAGGTAATCAACTGTGTATTTCGAAATGCTCCATGAGGGAGAATTTGCTAAAGGAGAAACACAGTGGAGGATTAGCAGGGCACTTTGGTCATGACAAGACGTTTGCAAAGCTGAAGGAGTCATATTTTTGGCTAGGAATGTGAGCAGACGTCAAGAGATTCGTAGACAGATGTAGAATTTGCCAGCATTCGAAGGGAAGGAAACATAATGCAAGATTCTATCAACCATTGCCCATACCAGAGAGGTCGTGGGATGAAATCAATATGGATTTTGTATTGGGGTTGCCCAGAACACAAAGAGGTGTTGACTCAATCATTGTGGTGGTGGATAGATTTTCCAAGATGGCACACTTTATTCCATGTCAGGAAACCAGTGACGCAACTCACATTGCGAATTTGTTTTTCAAAGAAGTCATTCGACTTCATGGCTTACCAAGAAGCATAGTTTCGGATCGGGATAAAAAATTCATAGGGCATTTTTGGAGGAACTTATGGAAGAAGATGGGAACTAACTTGTCATTTAGTTTGGCTTATCATCCTCAGATGGATGGAAAGAAAGAAGTAGTAAACAGAAGTCTGGGAGACTTGCTGAGAAGCTTGGTGACAGAACACCACAGCCAGTGGGACAATATATTACCACAAGCGGAGTTTGCTTATAATGACTCAGTTAATAGAAGCACAGGGAAGATTCCATTTCAGATTATCTATGGCATGCAGCCAAGAGGAATTTCTGAGGTGAGAGATTCAGAACAAACTGCGACTAGGAGCGCTAGTGCAGAAGAATTCGCAGAGGCGATGAAAGAACTTCACAGTCTAGTGAAGTAGCGATTGCAGAATTCAAGCCAGGAATACAAGCGTAGAATCGATCAGCACAGAAGACAACTTCAGTTTGAGGTTGGTGACTTGGTTCTGGCACACTTGAGGAAAGAAAGGTTCCTGAGAGGAACATATAATAAGTTGAAGATGAAGAAAAGCAGACCATGTAGGGTCTTGAAGATATTTGGGGTGAACACTTATGAGATTGAATTACCCGATGGGATCAGAATTTATCCGATATTCAATATCTCATATTTGTATCCGTATAAAGCTGAGGAAGAAGGGACTGGAGATGAGTAGCCAGTGATCCAATGGACAAATCAGATGCCATTTGCAGATAAACCACAGATGGAGGGAACACTGGATAAAAGAATGAGCAAGAAGACCAGGCGAAAGGAATATTTTGAGTATTTGGTCAAGTGGAAGAACCATCCAATTGAAGATGCCAGCTAGGAGAACGAAGTGGAAATCTAGAAGCATGGAAAGACCGTGTGCGAGCTCATGGATAGGATCCCATGAAAATTTTCAAGCGAGGGAGTATGATGCAGGAGCATCACCTACATCAAGTGAGCCAGCGTGGAAGCAATTGGATAGTTGGACAAGCGCCAGCTCAAATTTTGAAATCACCTTGAAATTGTTGCACAATCTTAAATGAGGCCATTAAGAAGAAGCTCACTTGTATAATGTAAACGGACCTTGAGCAGTTTTCTCTCGTCCTTAGTAGGTATAAGGCATTTATAGTAGTTAATGCAGGTACATAGAATTTAATTCTAGATTACATAGTTCTAGAGCGCAAGAGGGAAACGGGATATAGACACCCTCATTGTGTATTGTAACATTATTGAAGCATGAGATGAGCATAGGAGAGAGCATAGAGTTTTGTAAGAACACCCGTGTACAGATATTTGGATTAATAGAAAGAGTTGATTCAAATTCATGGTTTCATGATTGTTCTTTGTGTATTGATATTGAATGATATGCTCATGAATGTTTGCTTCCTGTTATACATTTGCTTTATATGTTGTGTATATGATTTCATGTTTTGATTTGAAGTCTGAAAGGAAGTAGGAATGAGTTTCAATTGTTTCTCTATCTGAGCAAGAGTTCTTTCAAGGAGTGCAGTTGAAGTGTCCGCAAGGAATGCGTTGACAAAAGGGCTCAGGTAGTTTAACTTTTGTTCTCATTCACGCAGAAGTGTATTTGGGCACAGGAGCCATGCAAGGAGTGCGCAGGCTGAGCGAAGCCTCAGGGGTACGAACCTGAGTGAAGAATTGAGAGATTTCTATTGCAGGTGTGCGCAGGGTCGAAGGAAATTCAACACTTGGAAGTGTCTGAAAGTTGCCGCAAGGAGTGCGCGCAAGAGTCTTCTCCAAGACTCGGAGGCATAAGAAAGCTCAGGAGGTATAGTATCATCGAGTAATCACCAAAGAGAAGCATAGAAAGCTTGTGCGTGGAGTGTTTAGTAGGTGTCGCAAGTTTGCATGTGGGTGAGCGAGTTTTCACGGAGGAGTACTTAGTTCATTTTGCAGAAATCATCAGGAAGGACAGACGTTCGGAATTCTTTGAAGAGAATTCGCGAATTTCCATGAGTCATTAGATATCACAGAGAAGCAGGGGAGTTACGGTGAAAGCATCGAAGGGTTCAAAGTTCAATAGGAGTAGGACCATAGATCCGAGCCACAAGGGCCGTCGGATTTACTCGTGAATTCCATATCAGGATTTTGTGGGTTGAAATTCTGTAAATCTTGCAACGGGAATCGTGAAATCATGAAATGTGATATCCTGAAAGCTAAAGGGATTGTGTGGGCCACAGAGGAGTCAGTGAAGTGGACAAGTGGCATGTTTTTTCGAGGTTTTGTGGGACAATGTTCTGAAAACATTGCATCGGGATTCGTGATACCGCGAAGTCTGAAATCCCGATAGAGTTGAAGCGTTGAAAATTCAAACTCGCGAGTGTATCAGAGTTTTAGAGAATCGGGGTTTGGGAGTCGGTAAGATGAGTTGTTTGACATCATGATCACCGAAATCGTGATAGCGGAAATACTGAAAGAAAAAGGAAAAGGTTAGCGTTGACTGTTGTTGGGTTTCAGGGATTCAAGAGACCAACGCTCGACCTACGGATTCACGAAAGCACGAATTCCGATCTCCTAAGTATAAAGAGGGGATCCTGTGAGAGTTGTTGTGGGTGCAGATTTCCCGATAGGGAAATAGAAGAGCGATTTTAGAGTTCTTTGGGCCAGTGAGGAAGGAAATATCCTGTGTCGACGTGGACCTTACGACTTGCGGGTTGAGAGGTTGTGGGTGGTCAGCACCAAATTCGTAATCATAGAACAATGCAGAGTTGTAGAGTAGAAGAAGGTTTCTCTCCAGGCAAAGTTTGAATAAGAGAAAGTACATATGCAACAAGAAAAAGAGCAGTTGCTCGCAGAGCAACTCGAAGTGAAAGAAGCAGTCAACAGATCCCTATGCTCTATGACAGAATTAGAGCCACAAGAAAAAGACTGAGTCACGCATAAAGTAGAGTAGCGTTCAGAATCTATCTAGAATCTATAACAATGAATAGTAGACTTAGAGCTCCGCACAGTGCCCAACACCCCGCAGGATGTGAGGGATAAAATAGAAGCAATTGCTCGAAGCACAGTTGAGAGAATCAAATCCCTCACCATGGAATGTAATAAAATCACCAATCGTAGTGCCCAGACCTATGAGAAACTCACTGAGAATCTAGAACTGAAGGCATTGGAGTCATAGCTCCAAGAGGCAAAGTATCAAGAAGAAACGATACAGGCATAGTTGAATCCCCTGTCAATTGTGGAAAGAATGAAGCAATCCCAGGAGCAGCACACTTCCCAGCTGTAGGTCTACACTATCCAGAGAAAATTCATGGAAGTTACTCATAGGCTTACCTATATAGGATAAGGCTTATCAATTGTTCACAGAGATCGAAGACCGAGGAGAGGAACTAGAGAAAGTCATCACTGCAGCTGAACAACACCTAGAGGGACCTGTCATCAAAGCAGTCATACAAGAGTTCGTTGAATAGGAGGTCATGGCATAGCAACAAGTTGAAGAAACTCAAGCCAAGATCGAGGATTTTGAAGCAAAACTAGTCAAATCAGAGTGGCTTAGGAGGAGTCACAGGTGAGTGTTGGGGGCCTGTTGGCCCTTGACCAAGTATTAAGGATCCTTGGTCATGTTTGACCTATTTTTGTGACTTCGACAAGTTGTCGAAGGCAGAGCACAATATGAAGTAGAGATCATGGGATATCATCTCCCTTTTAGGGATTTTTGGGTTTTGGTCTTATGTAACAGGTATGGGATGTCAGCCCATGGTTTTACCCATTCTTAGAGCTATTTTTTATGTATAAATAGATGTTAAGGTGATGTAGTGAGTACGAACGACTAAGTGCTAGAGCTGGATCTATGTGATCAAGAGTTGTAAGTTCTTTTTGCATATTGTGTGAGACTTGCAAGGCTAGTGCAAGTAACTGTAAGAGACTGTGTGAAGGCTTGGTGTTATACCCTAGAGAGAAGAAGGAGGATATGGTGGAGTGCATGCAGATCTCCTATCTTCTGTGGAGTAGAACTTGGATGCTATGTTCCTGTAAGAATCTTGACCAAAGATAATAAAGAAGACAAAGAGATGGTGGACGTAGCCCCAGGGTGGAGGTGAACCATGGACATGTTGTGTTTCTCTACTTTGTGCGATGTGTTGATGTGTTTATATGTTAATGTGCTTAGTTATTTAATATACATGAATGATAGATAGATCTGTTGATTCTTAGTGCTTAGTAATGTGGATGGATGTTAGATCTGATCTATGTGGATATTCTTAGTGCTTAAATACCTTAGATATGAATGAATACTATGATACTCTGTAATTAGGTTTTAATCGTGATGTAACTAATACTGGATATAGATTAATTCTAATTGTTGAGGGCTCTATCAAGTTTTAGAATCATAGATATGTGTCCCAGTTAAGGTTGTATACATTTGATTCCTGCAACCACCCCTACCTCTACCCCAGGTGAGACTTCGTCTTCTTCACAGGTGTTGTAGAAATGGCTAGTAGTTAGGGTTTTGTTGGTGTGTTGTTGTAGCATTGAACCCTGGGTTTTCTCTTCAACTCTGCAAGCTAATATTCATGAGAAATATGGGAATATATAGACTATACATATATCCACAAATAAATTTCACAATTCCAACTATCCTTCTGATCCAAGTGGATATTGATGGACACCCATATATTCCAACTATCTCCTCTTGATAGTTTTTAGTTATGCATGTTCTTTTGTACTTATTTTTAATTGTGGGTTCTACACTTTTGGGGTTGTCTAAATCCCTACACATATTCCAGGTGGAAACTAGTGGTCACCCAAATACAACTGGCTTATTTTAGGAGTTTTCATGTCATCACATCTTTCTGTACTTCCAGGGTTGTTTTGGGTCCCTAAACAATCTTTTTTTGGCTTGCCATAGTCAAACTATAGAGAGAGTCAAATTTTGATGGAATAATTTGTAGTTCTAAAGAAGACCTTTCCAAAAGGCTATCACGTGCCTAAAACGGAGGTCATATGAAAACGTTACGACCCTAGGAAGTTGAGGTACCAACTTACCCATCGAGGCCCACATAAATTTTCATGTTTCATCTGCTAGGGTTATGTTTTTTGATGTCTATGGTTTTGGCATTCATGATCAATGTTAAAAGGGCCTTTGGAGCCTTATTGTAATCATTTTTCTTCTCAGATGGATGCATGTAGAAAACCAAATATCTTCTCAGAGATAGCTACCACCATTTGAGCAAGTTGTTTACAATTATGTAGTTTTACAGTTATTGTTCACTGGATATTTGTTGTTGTTCTATGTATCTCTATGTTATTGTATTCAATTTGTTATTCCTTTCATTTCACTCATAAATCCATATCAGTGGTATTAGAGCGGTCTACTCTTCATTCATTTTTCTTCGTGCATGTCCCTGACAAGATCTAGGTACAAGAAGTTGGGACTTGAACCAGTTGATCCTTTGCAATATCATCCATGTCGAGCCCGAAAACAACCCTGGGGGATGAGAATAAATATGATGGAGTAGGAGATATTTTTAAAATGTTGCTTGAGGAAGCCCTTGCATGACAAAGGAATGAAATGATGGACAAATTTTCACAGATCCTTTGGTGGTTGCCCACAAGAGACACATATTCATCAAGCGACCATGCAACCCCCTTCAAGGTACAAGTAAATTTTGATATTCCATTATTTGAAGGACTGATAGATGCAGATTCTGTAGATAAATGGTTGAATCTACTCGAAGGGTATTTTTCGGTCCACAATTTTTCCAACAAGGAAAAATAACTTTTGTACTCAAGGCCATCCCCCATATTAAGCACCAGTGGGATACTTACTATAAGAAAAGATCCATATAGGAATCTTCAATATTTGCGGTCGCCCCCACATGGGAATCCTTCAGGGATGTCATTAAAGAATAGTACTACCATGTTGGAAGCTACAAGGACTAGTACACAAGATGGACCACGTTGCATTAGGAAAGAGACTAGAAAGTACCATATTTCACCAAAATTTTCCATGCCATGTGCACCAAATTGGGTATCAAAGACTCTTAACAATATCTACTTCTCAAATATCATGGCTTTATGCATAGATACATTCAAACAGAAATGGATTTTATGGACATCGCATCATTAGGTTCGGCTGATAGATATGTTGTCAAGATCGAGCAGAAATTTAAGAAGAAGAGATGAGAGTTTGAATCTGAAAACTCCTCATAGTTGAAGAAGGGAAAATGTGGCCCCAACCCACAAAACAAGGGATAGATAAAAAATATTTGCTTTCAAGACAACCATTCCAAGCCACAACCCAAGAAGGGTAATGAGAAGTAGAAGAAGGAAACGAGAAAATGGTGTGAATACCATAAAATCCCATGGCACAACATGGAAGAATGTCACTCCAAGCAGTCATTGGTGGTCGAGTTGAAAGCTTCTGAGTCAAAGGAAGATTATGACTCTAAATCAAATATAGAAAGTGGGAAGTAGACCATTGATGTCGAACCTAGTGCCATTGTCACTACCACCAAAGTCCAACCAAGCGAACTAGAAGAACCAACGGAAGGGGAACACCTCTTTCACTCACAGATGTGGGTAAAGGTGAATCCATCACATTTCATTGTCGATAGCCGTAGTTAGAAGAATATGATTTAAACAAAGTTCGTTAAGCAACTGGACCTTTTGATAACACCACACTTGCATCCATACACCATTGGCAGGCTTCGCCAAGGATGATATCTCTGCGTCATCCAACAATGTTGCCTACCCTACAACATCAAGCCCTTCAAAGATGATGTATTGTGTGATATTTCTCCCCTTGAAGTTTGTGATGTTATTTTAGGTCAGCCATATTTGTGGAAGCAACATTATTTGTATGATTCTAGACCCCGTGGTGTTATTATTATTTTGGGTAGATAATTGTACAAGATACCATAGGTAGCGTCGCCTACCGCTATTTCTTTAATCTATGTTAAGAAATGTAGTAAGGTCATTTCATAGAATGGGAAGTTTGTCTTCTTTGTGATCTGTTCTCATAGTAAGAAGAAGGCTTCCACCACATATGTGACCTCTACCCAAAGCCTCTCTTTGCAGCAGAAGCAAGTGGGCAGGATCGTGGAAGAGTACAAATACATCTTCTCCTCACCCATCGGGGTACTGATGCACTGTCGAGTCAAGCATCCAATTGATCTAATCCCTGATACACCATTTCCTAATGGACTAGTCTATCATTGCTCATTGATGGAAAATGATGAAATCAAACACCATATCCAAGAGTCGCTTCAAAAGGGGCACATACGACCTAAATCCTCCCCTTGCGGAAGCCCAATTATGTTGGTGCATAAGAAAGATGGGACTTGGTGGCTCTGCATTGATTATAGAGCATTGAAAAAAATCATAGTCAGGAATCGGTACCCAATCCCCTGAATTGATGACCTTCTTGACCAACTCAAGGGGGAAAACTTCTTCAACAAGATTGACCTAAAATATGGCTACCACCAGGTTCCCATCAAACCAACTGATGTATGGAAGAAAAATTTCAAATCTAAAGAAGTTCTCTTGGAATTGCTAGTCATGCCCTTTGGATTAACAAATGCACCAACAAATTTCATGAGATTGATGGATGATTTATTGAGAACCTTCACCAATTCTTTTGTCGTGGTATATATGGATGACATCCTCATCTTCAACATAACTTGGGAGGAGCACATGTATCATATTCAACAGGTTTTGGGCCCTCTGCAGCAGCACAAGTTATATGCCAACTTGGAAAAATGCTCCTTTGGAATGAACAGGTTCCAATGCTTGGGATACATTGTTGATTAGCATGGGGTACAAGTGTATCTGGCTAATATATAATTCATCCGTGACTGGACAACCCCAAATACACTAAACTATATTTGGAGCTTCTTGGGACTTGCCAACTTCTACCAAAGGTTCGTGTTGGGATTCTCCCATATTGCTTGGTCCCTCAACCAAGTAACCAAGGGTGGCAACAAGGAAAAGTTTGCATGGGGGTAGGTAAAACAATAAGCATTTGATGATCTAAATCATCGCTTGTGCTCAACTCTAGTACTCTCCTTACCTGATCTGCAACAATCGTTTGAGATTGAGACTAATGCCTCCGACTATGTTGTAGGCACTGTCCTCACTTAGCATGGTCATAAAGTAGCATACCATAGTGAGACACTCTCATATACTATCTGGAAATACCCCACATATGAAAAATAAATGTATTCCATTGTGCAAGCATGTCCTCAATGGAAGAATTACATTTTGTGAAAGTAGACAAACATCCACACTGATCACAATCCTCTACATTTCATACAGACAAAAGGGAAGCAGAATGAACTCCATCAAAAGTGGTCCACATATCTACAACAGTTCCATATCAACATCAATGATAAGATAGGGAGAAGAAATGGTGTCACTGACTTCCTCAATCACCCTCTTGTTGTTGTACTCACCACAGTGCTCCATTCCTATGGGCATGAGGCATTTGAGTGACCCCAACTTTACCAGTCTGACCCTGACTTCGCCACCACCTATCAGCTCTTGGGTATAGGAGTGAATGTCACCAATTTTCACATCCAGGATGGAATGTTATGCCATCTAGGACACCTCTATTTTAACACAAGGGAGCGTGTAAATATTATTTGGGAGGATCACTATAGTCAGATGGTGGGACATTTTGGTGTGGAGAAAACTGTGGTCGTTCTATGGAAACATTTTTATTGGCCAAACATTCAACAAGATGTCAGCAAGTATATCATATCTTGCACTTCCTATGCCATTTCCAAGCCATCCATCAAGAAGAGAGGATTATACACCTCTCTTACTACTTCCGAGAGGCATTGGGAATCCATCTCGATGGATTACATGTCTGGTCTTATGTCCACCAAGCACGATAATGATTGTGTATTTGTGGTGGTTGATCGGTTTTCAAAGATGCCATTATCATATCTTGCAAGAAGAGCATCACAGTGGAAAATACTTCCAATCTCTTCTTTGAACGGGTGTGTGTACATTTTGGGATACCACATACCATCACCTCATATTTAGACAATATGTTCCTCAACACATTTTGGTCGAGTCCCTGGCCACTGTTGGACACCAAGCTCACTAAATCCATGCCTTTGCACCCCCAAACCAATGGCTAGACAGAGGTCGTCAATGTAATGCCCATACTAAATTGAATCCAAAATTTAATACAATTAACATATATTTCCCTAACATACGTAAATTATTCATTCACATCCTACAACCATAAATATTCTGCATAAATTCAAATCTATCTACAGCATGAAAATAACTTAACAGAATAAAATTTAATTTCTCTTCCTGATGCTAATTTCTCCATTGACCTGGTTGTCTATCCTGTTTCTTTACTGCTGCCTGATGCACTGACCAACTCTTCCCAAACCGACTAACTCGCAACCAGCTAGGAGCAGCCTGTCCGGCTCCCTAGCTCCAAGAAACTGAAAGGAATCCTGGCCCCCATGCCCAAAACCCCCAGCAACCCGGTGCCCCCTACAATGATTCTCAAAAACCCCAAAATCAAACTCCCAACACCAAAAAAATAATCCCTCCCGACATACAGTCTTCTCCCCCTCCAATAATTCCTCCTCCTCCAAGAAAAATAATCCCCCTTCCCGTCCAACTCTTCCCCATAATATCTTCCCCTTTCATCGACTCTCTTCCCCCCCATTAATTTCCTTATCCCTCCTTTATTACCTTATCCCTTTATTTCTTATCTTATCCCCATATTTATTATCTTATCCCCTCCATTAATGTTTCTTATCCCCTTGTTTAATGTTTCTTTCCCCCTCGTATACGTAAGTATTTAATAAATTAAATTGTTAACCCCTTTAATTCTTTACTCCCATAATTAATGAGTCAATTAATAATTAATTAATCATTGACAGATATGAACAAGTAATTAATAATAATTAATTAGTTAATATTATTTAAGAAATAATTATTGTTTAGCTAACATTTTAGGACAGTCAGATTATCAAATTAATTATAATTAATAATCCTATACATCTATTTAAGCAGAGTCGTTATAGTCAATCAGATGATTGTGCACATCCTACACATGTACTGGTCTAAGCATCTACGTACATGGGATGAGAGTCTTCCCTATGTTCATCACAACTACAACAAGGGTCTCCATAGCTCAACCGGCCATATCCCCTTTCAGGTGGGGATGGGATTCCAACCCTCGGGTCCCATTGATGTTTCACTACCTCTTGCAACCACACAAGAAAAATCTTCCCATGCTTAGTCTAAGGTCGACAAATCCACCAAATTCATTGAGTGGATTCATAACATCCACCAACAGGTCCATGAGATTTTGCAGAAAGCCAATGATAAGTACAAGCAGGGCCATGATCAACACCGGGTACCGCACCAGTTTCAAGTGGGAGACAAGGTCTAGTTACATTTGCAGAAAGAGAACCTTGCAGGGCCCCATCGGAATCTCCACCCACAATTCTATGGTCCTTACACTATCACCAAGGCAATGGGTAGCAATGATTTTGAGATCAACACTCCACCCTTCCTTGGCTTGCATCCAATGTTCAATGTGGACCTCCTTCAGCCATATTTTCCACCATTATTGGACACCTTAGATATTGTAGAACAATTGAAACCAACAAGTATCAAGCTTGACTACATGGAACATGCATCCACTAATCATATAGTGGACACACATGTCAAGGAAACTCACCAATAGAAGATCCAACTTTATCGGGTTGTCAAGGCAGGGCAACTCCTACACCAAGGAAAGTGGCTCACCCCGGGCCAAATTCAGCAGAAGTTTCCTCACCTGATGGGGGAAATAAACGCAATGGATACCATTTATTCCTAAGGAGGGAGGACTCATCCAGGTGGATATTGGTGGGCACCCACCTATTCCAACTAGATCATCTTGACATTTTTTAGTTTTGCACGTTCTTCTGTACTTATTTGTAATTGTGGGTTTTACACTTCTGGGGTTGTATGAAGCCCTACACATCTTCCAGGTGGAGACTGGTGGCTGCCCACCTAATCCAATTGGCTTATTTTGGAAAATTTCATTTCAACACAACTTTATGTACTTTCGAGGTTGTTTTGGGGCCCTAAACAATGTTTTTTTGGCTTGCCATAGTCAAATTGTAGACGGAGTCAGATTTTGATGGAATAATGTGTAGTTCTTGAGAAGACCTTTCCAATAGGCTATCACACACCTAAAATGGAGGTCGTATGAAAAAATTATGACCCCATGAAGTTGAGGTAGCAACATACCCATCAAGGCCCACATAATGTTTGACGTTTCATCTCCTAGGATTAGGTTTTTGGATGTCTAGGGTCTTGGCATTCATGAGTGATGTTAAAAGGGATTTGTGAGACTCATTGTAATCATTTTTCTACTCAGATGGATGCACGTAGCAAGCCACATCTCTTCTCAAAGATAACTACCACCAGTAGAGCAAGTTGTCTCCAATTTTACAGTTTCAACCTATTTTATTTATTCAATAGAAGTTATTTTTCATTGGATATTTGTTGTTGTTCTTTGTATCTTTGTGTTATTGTATTTAGTCTATTATTCCTTTCATTTTGCTCATAAATCCAAATCACCTTCTCTCTCTCTCTCTCTCTCTCTCTCTCTCTCTCT
>SNQJ01S0017315.1:27978-38787 GCA_010110895.2 Picea sitchensis
CTCTCCATTGATCCCTCCCTCTCTCTCTCTCTATACCACGATAAGAATATGACATAATTCAATTGCAACCCAGATAAGACAATCCCCTAACCACCTAGTAAATCTAATAAATTTTCCATTGCATTGTGAAACAAAATAGTTCCATTGGAAGATCTTAGAATATTCACCAATACTAAGAGGGGGACATGAATCAGTACTGAGCAATTTTTACCATTTTTAACCATAACATGTAAGCATTAAGTTATCAACAATTTATCACTTATTATTTTATTTAAGATATCATCAACATATAGTAACCAGAAATTGCATTTATTTGGGCAAACAAATTGGTTATGTGCTTCACTATCTACTCTCAACTGCCACTTCGCTGCTTGGTTCCATTATTATTTGTGAAGTACCTACCATATGTGCTACTTTCCATCAACCTACATAGTATTCCTTGAATTTCCAGCATCCACACACAAGTTAAGGTGTCTACTGGACTAAATGAAGTGGTAAAACTCAAGACTAAAATTTTGTGAGCATAAATGCAGTGGTAAAACTCAAGACTAAAATTTTGTTACAACTAGCAAACTATTTACAATTAATCTTAAGGTGATGTTAATTTTTATATATGGCTTAGGCACCAATAGGTGCAATTACAATAATATCCAGTAGGCACTAGTGGTAGAAGACATAAGAATCCAACAGTACCCTAGCTTGGATAATCAATACCGCCCTTTGAGAATAGGATCCATGCAATACCCAGCCTCAAAAATGGCTATTGCAAAGAGTGTCACTGTGGCTAGAAAATAAAAACTTATTGGTTGTAAATTATCACTTTGTCATTATATGTCAAGCTCAAGTCCTATTTACTCCAAAATCTTGAAGGTTTCTTATGAAAACATGATCTATCTCAGGACAGTTTTACTCTTTGCCGAGGTCTTAATCTCACCAATGAACCAAGGCCCCGTGGGAAACTGTCCATATTTTTAATTCATTCTGTGAAAATTGTTTTGTTTTATTTTAGTCAGAGCTGCCCACGAGGCCTTGGTTCACTGGTGAGATTACGTTGCCCACCAAGCTTCCATTCTAGTTGTGGTTGGCCCCACCTGAAGGCATGTCAAAAGAGGATGAGGTCGAGTGAGTCCCATGAGTATTTGAAAAAATAAATACTGCCTTATACATGGAACCTAATCTGAAGGGAAGTATGTGTTATGCAGAGTGCAGATCCCAATTTTGGGGCATGTTTTTCAAAGAAACTTACATAAAAGAATATGGACAGATATTTTTCTATAAACAAATTTTATCAACGTCAAAAAAATACTAATATATTGGAAACATAGATATATTTAGTTTGTTTCATCCGTAGAAAAATCCTTCCTGAAATGAAAACAATTGCATCTAAGTTTTATCTTTATTTAGGGATTGTGTGAAGTGGTATGAAGAGCCAATTGGCGGATGCTGATATTTCAAATCAATTAAACCACTTATTTTTAGCTGAATCAATAAAAGCAAGTATAGACATTTTTCTGAAGATATCTTTGGACACTAAAATCTATAAAACTTGCTCAACTTCGGTTGATTTTAACTTTTGTGATAGATTGGCTAATATAATGCTATACGAATTGATGAATAAAGTTGAATTGAGCATATATTAATTTATCCACTTGTTTGAAATTGTATTAAAAATAGTTAATGTAATTTATTTACAAATATAGCTTAGTGTGACCTGACATTTTGTACTATTGACAAGATTATTAGCAGAATTTGCAGTATTGACAACTTTGAAAGCTGAGAAAAATGGTGTTGTAAACTTAAGTGATTGCAAGTCATCATTGGATTTTAGAAACACTTGGGATGGAATGTCGGTATTCTGAAGAGTGTGAAGAATTCTTATGGAAGATTTTGTTACCAGATTAATGTAAAGCATCTCCTTCTGCTTCCTCTAATAACATTTTTTTAGCAAAGAAACCTTAAGACATTCATTGAAGACTAAAATGAACCCACATTGAATGGTTTTCTACATATGTATAAAACGTATAGATTCCAGACACCATTTTGATTATGCAGCAAACTGTTCAAAGCTACAAGATAAGAAATGTAGTTATAGCAAAGGAGAGGGGTCCAAAAGAATGATAGTATGCTCAGGGTTTTATTCATGATGCTTTGCCTTTTTGACATAACCTGTATATTTATATCACCACTGGCAGAACCTTCATCCATATTATCCATGGATTTATGATAGAAATTTTGATTTTCTACAAAAAAAAAACACAATAGCAATCACATGATAACCTAGCAGCATAGTTCCAACATATAGTTGTATCTGGGATTTCGATATGGAAATACAAAAAAGTTATGGATACAGTAGTATATGGTTGTGTATATGAAAAATACAGCTAAAGTTTTGTTGATCATATCTATATTCTATCAGATGCATGATACAGTGAAAAAAGGCCCCATATCATACGTCTGAAAACAAACCAAAAATTGAGAATTTAATGTGAAATTATAAGTTACAAATTCCATTTCACCTCATGTTTAAGTCCTCAATTTTGCCTCTCATTTGATTCCTTAATTTCACCTCCCATTCAATTATCATATTCTAAATAGTTGTCGGTGCCTGGGAAGCAAGCATAATGCATTTTTCTACCTGGAAAAATCCATTTCACCTCCCAAGGGAAACAATCCTTAAAAGATGTTTTTTTCTCCAAATGCCCATGTTTGATGCTAGACACAATCTCCTTGTAAGGAACTAGTATTTTTTCCTCACATGTCACGTGCATCCTTCTTTGGCTCCTCACCCCTGCAGTAGAAGGTGTTGAAGCACAACTCATGGGAGAAGAGGGTATGAAATGCCCATTCCACTTGGTTGCTTGGTTTCGTTATTATTTGTGGAGTACCTTCCATCTGTGCCACTTTCCATGAACCTACAAATTATTCCATGAAGTTCCATAACCCACGCACAAGTTAAGGTGACTACATGGACGCACCACCTAACCTATGACATATTAGACTTGGTAATTGCGTAGAATGGCGATTTTATGAGTGAAATATTACAAATGGCACAACCAACAAATGTCAGTGTTATGCTTGTTGAAGATTTTTCAATAGACAAATCTTAAGCATGAAGTTCATTCCATTTTATCATTTTACTTAAACCATGAACAATTTTTTGCAACAACCAATATCGCAAGAAGAAACACCATGCACAAGTACAAAAGAAGTGTCCTAGGAAACCCTTCTACACAAGGCAAGAAAACCCAGCCAATCCTTTTCTATATTCTTCAAGAGAAATACCTCCACCACCAAGAAAACCTAGCACACAAAAGGGTGCTCATAAACCCTAGAAGACTAGCGCCCAAGAGAGGTGTGCACTTTTCCCAAGAATATATACTTGCTGAAATTTCCAAACTCACACTTAAGATATGATTTCTCAATGGGGAATTTACCTTTACTTATATTAGACTGAACCTGTCAACAAAAGTATCTATTGGAACAACAGGGCCGACCTCACTAACTCACAATATAATTAATAATTACTAGATTAATTATCTTTTACATTAATTATATATTACATTAAGGTGGGCCCGACATGTACCCTTTACATTACAATTAGGGTTACAGGTAAGTATGACTCTTGAAAAATATAGCAAGGGATCTCATACACCCACTAGTGCTCATCCACTAGGTGCACATCCATAGGGATGTCCATTTCTCTATCTCACTGCGTCTCATAGGAAAACCACACTCACTAGTGCTCATCCACTAGGATCATATTCACATGTGCTCATCCACAAGCACATCCAACTCGAAAGATATTATTTCCCACTGCATTACATAGGAGAGTCATATGGAGTTCATCATATCAACTCTCTACTCAAAGGAGGCTAATACATCATTTTTATCTCTGTCTCAGAATGATGCACCCAACTCATGGGAATTCACATGTTCACCTTGTTCTTAGCCACAGGTACGTCTAACTCAACAGATCTTCTTTCTCACTATGTTACACAGGAGAATCATATGGAGTTCTTCTCAACTCTCTGTAAGGAGGATTCCATCACTACATTCCATTTTTTTCTTAGATAGGAACCACACCCCCAACTCATGGGCTCTCTCTCAGGTCAACTCAATCATTATGTGTCCTAGAGGATGTCTCACACAGTTGTAATAATCAACACTCCCTCTCAGTTATGGAGTCATTCTCCATCATCCCAAGTCTCGCATGGAAGTACTCAAACTTTGTCTTGGTTTTAGTCATCAACACTCTCTCTCAACTAGAGAGGCATTCTTCACCAAGCCAGTTTGGTGAAGATGTTTGCAATCTGCTCATGTGTAGGAAGGTATTGCATGTGTACTGCTTTCCTCTACATTATGTCTCTGAAAATGATATTGTATCTCAACATGTTTCGATCTATCATGAAACACGAGGTTCTTAAAGATCTTCACACGACTCTAGTTATAATCATAGAATCCATCTCATGATCAAGTAAATTTGTCAGAAGTTTATGAAGCTGCACTACTTTGCACACTCAATGATATATACTCTACTCATGTGGTACTCAATGCCACAAAGCTTTGTTTCCTGTTGCACTAGGAAACCATGGAAACCTTCACAGCAAAAACAATAATCGAATGTGCTCTTACGGTCCACTGTACTCTCTGATCAATATGTATCGGCATATCCCTTCAAACTCAATTTCACACTAGAGGCATATCTTAGGCCATATCCAACTATGCCTCATATATATATCTGTACATGCTTTATTGCTATCCAATGAGTCTGTCTCAACTGACTGATGGATTAACTAAGCACATTCATTGCATAGCATGAATCAATTTTGGTGTTAACTAGATACATCAGTGATACAATTAGCTGTGGATCAATCTCATATGAGTCATCATCATTTATTTTCTTCAAATTCATCACCATGGATTTGCATTCTGTCATACTGAACTTCTTTAATATTCCCACTGTGTATTTTCCTTGACTTAGGAAAATCTCATTGGTCCTCTGTCATACTTCTTGTTCAATAAGTAGTGCATCATACTCAGATCCTTCATCTCTAAAACATAATTCAAATATTGCTTGTATCCAACAACAAAGATTTCTGAATAAGTTACTGAAATTAAGCTCTCGTCACCAACACTGTAATGATATAGGTTTGGATCAGCAACACTCTTGTTGAAACCCAAACTCATAAAGAATCCATCCATATGATAAAGTTTCCAAATCATGGATGGTAGTATGTATGTAAGTGTATCAATGTTACTGGATCAAGTTTCTCATCATAGACAACTCCCTCTGTTTGTGAGAATCTCATGGCTATAGATCTCTCTCTGTATTTCTCGACACTTTCATCGACTGCATGCTTGATCTTTTATATCCACTTGAAAGACACCAAAGAATTCCCTACTGGTCTTGGAACAATGTCTCATACTTCATTCTTTAAGATATATTGGTATTCTTATGTTATGGCATCTTTCCAAACCTATTCTCTTGTTGCTTCTCCATGATAGGGAGCCTCAGAATCAATGAAGTGGCTCATGGATGAAGGGTATCTTGAAAAATCTATTTGTTCTCTTAGGATGTGCCTTGAGAGGCTTGAATGTTTCTTTGCCTCCTGCAGAGTGACCCTAGGCAGGCCTTTTATGCCCTACTGCAATATCTATGGACATATCAACTAGAGTAACTGGATCAACTGGAATAATGTCTGTTTGGAACTGCTAAAGTGGGAGAAGGTATTGTCTCATTTTCAATCTCCATCTGAGATTCTCTAGATATTTGAAATGTTATCTCTTCTTCAAGGACAACATCTCTTATTGTCTCAATCTATCTCTGACCAGGGATGTAGATCTGAAATGTCTTTGAAGATTCATGGCTATCCCATAAATATATCCTTTCTCCCTGAAGGGTCTAGCTTGGAATTATTCTCTTTGGGTACTTGAAAATACACTGGGCACCCAAATATCTTTAAGTGTTCAATATCAGGCTTCACTCCAGTGAAGGCTTCTTCGGGGGTTATGTTTTTCAAAGTCTGGTGAAGACTCTTTTTTTGAACATATACCATGTCATGCATGCTTCTGCCCATAGAATCATAGAAATATTTTGATCATGCATTATTGCATTGGTTGATGGTTCTATTCTTCGTCTTTATCAAATAGTTTTGACTCCCTTTGAAGGATAAACATAGTCCTTTGTTGTTTAAACTGCCTGGAACAAGAAAACAAATGAAAGGAAACAAAAACAAGAATATCTCCTACAGGAGAGTAATGCGTATATCTCTAGAATCAAAACAATTTAAGGATTGTTGTCACAACTACAACACCTTCTTGTAATGTAGAAAACTTTAGAAATGTAGGTTAGAGGCATGATAATTAAAATAATCAAACCTAGAGTCTTCACTTCCAGTGTGTTTTTCTTCTGAATGCACTAAGATCCCGCTGGATTCACGACTTTAATAAAAGTTCCTTCCTCCTGCAATTACCCTCATGATAATGATACAAATAATATATACAAGTTCATACCTGAGGGAGATGATATGATTTCTCCAATGACACATGGATGAACTTTTTCCTCTGACATATTCATGAAGAAGGTAGTCACGATGTCACATTTTGTCATCTTGTTATGTCCCTTTTATGTAATAGCTTGAGTAGAAGATTGTCTTCCTTGTCTTTATGCCATCTTCCTTCTATTCATCTATAGTTGTCTCTGGTAAACCTTTTTGTATCACTCACAATAAGTCTTTCTCTGAAGTCTTTTCTTCCAAGAAATTTAAGTTGCTTGATCCATCAAGCTTATCTTCCATCATAGTTTTGTTCATCATATTTTTAGTTTATTCACAAACCCTTGTCAACTGGGATAGAAAACTGAACGGTTAGGCTAGGCTAGCAATTTAGGTTTTTTTGGACTTATGACTGCCAACAATAAGACTTAAAATTCAGAAGGACATAGGTAAGCTTGAAATCTTCTTCAAAAAGCTACAGAAACCCTAAAACTAGAAATCTGCATAAATTTGCGGAACCCTAGAAACCCTAGGGCCAAAAATCCAAAATTATCATAATTTCACTTTGAGATTTTATGGAGGAGCATTTAAGGAGGCTGTACACTGATTTCCAAAATTCAGCCCCAAATTCCAAGTGTGAAGTGTTGAAACACCCAAAATAAGAGGGTCGTACAGATTTTTTGGAAACCCTAGGAGGGTTGTACGGTTCTATAAAAGAAGAGGGAAGACTGGTAGGATCTTATGCAATGGGTTCTTCAATACATATTCTCTGATACCATGTTGATTTTTCAATAGAAAAAGCTTAAGAATGAAGTTCATTCCATTTTATCATTTTACTTAAACCATGAACAATTTGTTGCAGCAACCAAGATCACAAGAAGAAACACCATGCACAAGTACACAAGAAGTATCCTTGGAAACCCTTCTACACAAGGGATGAAAACTCAACCAATCCTTTTCTATATTCTTCAAGAGAAAGACCTCCACCACCAAGAAAACCTAACATGGAAAAAGGTGCTCATAAACCCTAGAAAACTAGTGCCCAAGAGAGGTGTGCACTTTTCCCGAGATGTACTTGCTGAAATTTCCAAACTCACACTTAAGATATGATTCCTCAATGGGGAATTTACCTTTATGTAATATACCAGATATAAAAAGTATGCAAAACAGAAATAAAATGCTAGAAATGGAAGAATGACAACAACATAACCATAACAATCAGCACAATAACATTGAAATGATATAAGAATAACAACAGAAATAACACTTTGATTCTAAGAGCAATGTTCACGGGCCTCTTCGAGGGGGAAACCTCCAGTCGAGAAGATCTCTATTACAATAAACTCCAAGCTAGGGTTATCATACCTTTGAAACCTATTTATACTAAATATGTCTATCAAAAGAATCATCTAGAGGAAGATCCTTCTAGAAGCGGAAGCTTCTATTAGGTCTTCCTACATTCGACTTATTATATTTTATTGCAAGGCCTTATTAATATTGAACTTTAGTACATATGAACATATTGTTCTACCTATGTGTGGGTTAGGACCCTAGCATGTCCTCCCCCTTAAAAACATCCTTTTCCTCAAGGCTTGAGATGTGGAAATTGTTGTAGAATGGTAGTTGGTTCCCAAGTGGCATCTTTTGGAGTTGTATCTTTCCACTGGACTAACACTTCCTTGATATGGTTTTAGTGTTAAAGGGATAAGGGGATATAAGGGCTCGAGATAATATGGGTTATGGATTCTACATATTAGAGCTTATACAGTTTAAATTTTATAATGGTTGATGGTTATAGAGGTTATGGGTTATAAATGTTATGATTTATATGGGTTATTAGGATAACAGGTTATTATGGATAGTGGTTTGGGATTATAGAGAGTAAATTTTATGTGTTAGAGGTTATAAAAATATATGTCTTTGAAAATTATGGATCCTAATGGTTTAAGATATTAGTTATTAACAATTATAAATGTTGAGGAATAAGTGTTACATGTGTTTATAGGGATTGAAAATTATAAATATTATTGAAGTTATAAGGATTACTTTCTCTATGTGTTAGTGGGTAGTGTTTATATTGGTACATGTTTAATGGGTTATATTGGTTATGATTTAGGGATTGGGGTTGATAGGTGTATATGTCTTAGGTATAAGGTTTATAAGGGTTAGTATTTTATGGATATACAAGTTGTTTTTTATAGATATTAAGAGTTTTAGGGATTATAATAAGTTTTAATAAAGAGGTTTAGTTGTAAGGGATTAGAATTATAGAGCTTATATAATTTATATTATAGGTTATGATTTATAAGGGTTACACGGAGTAATGGCCCAGCCCTGAGGTTATATGATTTAGCAATCATATGAATAAAGGGTTATGTGGGTTATGGATGATTGCATGTAAGAGTTATAATTTTTTTTTTAAAGATCTATGTATATAAATGCTTAAATCTTATAAAAATTATGGATTAGCGATGTTATTTGTTCGTGGTAAAGGTGTAAGGGAATAGGTGTTACAGGTTATGGTTTATTCAAGATGGTGTTACAAAGATTTAGGATTATGTGTGTTTCAAAGATTAGAGATACTAGGTATTGAAAAGCTTTGAATTTAACTGGGTTAGAGATTGCAAGGGTTGTATGTTAGGTGTTATAGTAGTTACATGTTAGGTTATAAGAATTATGGTTTGTATAGGTCAATTCCATATTTTTAGGACTATATATTATGTGTGATATGTGATATAGTGTTTATGTTGTATTGGGGTTATTGTTAAGCCCTAATATTGTCTCATTACCCCTTAATTGGGGCATATTATAGTAGTAATGTTATTTTATTTATGTCAGCTTTAGGCCATTAGTTGTAATTATACCTCCTGGTCTCCTATATATACCAAGGAGACATTTTCATTTTGAATCATCTTGTACTTGAACATTTAAGGGGGGTAAAAGGAGGTTTCCCCCTCGAAGAGGCTTATTATTTGAAATTATCTCTTTTTCAAGGCGTTGAGTACTTTTTCTGAGGTTTTTCTATACTACATTGATATTTGGTTCTTAACATATGGTATCAGAGCTCAAGGTCTCGGGGTTTCACTGCTACATCTAAGACACCTGGACATTTTTGCTATAACTTTGTTTCTACAATGTTTCAGAAGGAATGGCTTGAAGGTTATTTAGTAGATGGATCAAGGTACGTTGCATTCAAAATTCAGCTCTTGAGGCCTTATACTTTCTGAGATACAGCCTGTACAAGACAAGGTTCTGGAATCATCCTGAACTGAGTCATTGCGGATTTTTTGCTATAAAAAGTTCTCTGTAATGTTTCAGACCTTGACATATGGAGGATATTTATAGAAATTAGTAAATTATTTGTGGTAAAAAGTTCATCTTCTGGGTCATCTTAAATTTGTAGATACACCTTGTGTAAGATAGGGTATCTGACTAGTCCTATTGACTAGTCTCAAGAAGGTGTCCCTGGTAAAATAATCATAACTTCTTCCTAGAGTATCCAAATTGAGTTGTACTAGTTTCATTGGATCTTGGATAGTCTGTAGTATTTCTGGTGCGAGTTTCAGAATTTTATATCAATTATTTTGTGTGGGGCACGCTATACAATTGAGATCTCCTTGAAAGGTAAAAAATCGGCAAGTTGTGGGGAAGTTACTGTAAATTCCACTTGGCACATCCAATTTTGATTAGACCTGTGGCATTGCAGAGAAGAAATATTAGAGAACTACATAAAATAAATTTTCATACCCAGAAGGGCCAAAACTTGGGAGATACAACAGAAGAAATATTGTCTCCCACAACCACCTCAAAATCAAGGTTCAAAAGTGATACCTGGTCAACATGCCACCAAAAAAGGGATCTTCTACACCAAATAAGCCTCTAGAAAATCCTACTTGGACTCTTGATGAAGGTGAATAAATGCGTAGGGACATAAATGAACTACAAAAGAAGATGGATTCAATGGAAGATAATTTGGATACTAAGATGGATTCAATGGAAGCTAAGTTGGATACTAAGATGGATGGTTTAAAAGGGGAGATCGTGGAAGTATTGAAAAATTCTGTAACAGAGAAGACACCTGAAAGTGAAAATGCATCCCATGAAATTCATGGTGAGGACACAAGGAAGGTGAATCAAGAATGTAGAAACTCCAACTTTTGTTTGAAGACCAACCATGTTCCTAAGATTGATATGAGGAAGTTTGATGGCAAGGACCCAATCACATGGATACTTCAGATGGAGCAATTCTTTGATCTCCATAATGTGCCACATACACAAAAAGTATGAATTGCTTCTTTATATTTAGAAACTAATC
>SNQJ01S0017315.1:40704-53960 GCA_010110895.2 Picea sitchensis
AGATGTGGAAGGTCATCAAAGGATCATTGGTGATAGCAAAAGGAGAGAAGGTAGGTACATTGTATTTATGTATTGGTAATACTTACTCTTCTATCTCTTTAGATTCTACAGGAGTGGATACAACATTGTGACATCATAGGCTTGGACATATGAGTGAGAAGGGTATGCAGATACTTCACAAAAGAAATTTGTTGCCATATCTTAAACAAATTGATTTGGACTTCTGTGAGCATTGTGTTTATGGAAAACATAAGAGAGTCAGATTTCTCAAAGTTAGAAAAGAAAAGAAGAATGAAAGGTTATAGCTTGTGCATACATATGTATGGGGACCAACTCAGGTATCATCTCTTGGTGGCTCTCGTTACTATGTTACTTTTATTGATGATGCAACTAGAAAAACTTGGGTTTATTACATTCGACAAAAATATGATGTTTTTGATACTTTTAAGAAATGGAAAGCTTTGGTTGAGAATGAGACAAAAAAAAAATTGAAGTGTCTTAGATCAGATAATGGAGGTGAATATTGCAACAAGATGTTTTATGATTACTGTTCATACCATGGGATTCGTAGATAGAATACATTTCCAAGAACACCACAAGAAAATGGTGTGTCAGAAAGGATGAACAGGACAATCATGGAGCGTGCAAGGAGTATGAGATTGCATGTTGGTTTTCCCTTACAGTTCTAGGAAGATGTTGTATATATTTTTGTTTATTTAATAAATAGAGGACCTACAAGCTCTTTGGATGGTATAATTCCAGAGGAGGAATTGATAGAAAAAAATGTAAACTATTCATTTTTGAAGACTTTCAGTTGTGAGGCATTTGTCCATATTGATAAAGAAAATAGAACAAAGATTGAGGCAAAATCCAAGAAGTGTACCTTTATTGGATACGGTTTTAATGATTTTGGTTATCGCTTATGGGATTATGAAAAAAAAAAAATCATTAGTAGTAGAGATGTCATATTCAATGAGAAGGTCATGTACAAAAATCAGTTGCAGGAAAAAGAAAAAACAAAATTCACAGTGCTTGATGAGATCATTGGAAAAGAAATTTCAAAGGAACCATGTACAACAACACGAGAAACAGGTACCTCAAACTCCTGCAAGTGTAGTTAGAAGATCTACCAGGTTAAGTATAGCCCCTGAATGATACTCTCCTTCATTGTATTATTTATTGTTGGTTGATTCTAGTGAACCAGAATGTTATGAAGAGGCAATGTAGGTAGACACCAAAAAGAAGTGGGAGAAAGGCATGAAGGAAGAAATGGATTCCTTGGTAAATAAAAAAACTTGGGAATTGGTTCAGTTTCCTGTAGGAAAAAGAGCATTGCATAATAAATGGGGTTACAAGTTGAAGGAAGAAGATGGAGGAGAAAAGTGGTACAATGCTAGACTTGTTGTAAAGGGGTTTGCACAAAAGAAAGGTATAGATTTTGATGAAATATTTTCTCCTGTTGTTAGAATGACTTCAATTAGGACTATTTTAAGTCTTGTGGTAGTAGAATATTTTCATCTTGAACAGTTAGATGTAAAACCAACTTTTCTCCATGGGGATTTGGAGGAAGAGATTTATATCTGGCAGGCACAGGTGTATGAGCTCAAAGGGAAGGAGAATTTGGTATGCAGGTTGAAGAAGAGCTTGTGTGGCCTAAAGCAAGCTCCAAGGAAGTGGTATTTGAAGTTTGACAGGTTTATGATATAATAGGGTTATCGTAGATGTCATTCTGATCATTATGTTTATTTTAAGAGGCTAGAAAATGGAAGCTATATTATCTTGCTATTATATGTAGATGGCATGCTTGTTGCAGGGTCTAATATGCAGGATATAAATGTGATCAATAAGAAATTAGCTCATTCATTTGTGATGAAGGAATTGGGTGCTGCAAAGAAAATCCTTGGTATGAGAATAACAAGAGACAAGAAAAATCGCAAATTGACATTGTCTCAGGGTGAGTACATAGAGAAGGTGTTGGAAAGGTTCAAAATGAAGAATACAAAACAAGTTAGTACACCTTTGGCCAACCATTTCAAATTAACTAAGGAAATGTGTCCCATGACACAAGAGGAGAAGAATACATGTCCAGGGTCCCTTATTCATCATCAGTTGGCAGCTTGATGTATGCGATGGTTTGTACAAGACCAAATATTGCACATGCAGTGGGAGTTGTGAGAAAGTATATGAAGAATCTAGGTAAATAACATTGGTAGGAAGTAAAGTGGATCCTCAGGTATTTGAGAGGTACTTCTACTCATGCATTATATTTTGGAGGTTGAGACATTGTTCTACAAGGATATGTTGACTCATATATGATAGGTGATAAAGATAGCAGGAGGAGCACCACAAGGTATGTTTTTACTATAGGTGGAACAACAGTAAGTTGGATTTCTAAACTACAAAATGTTTTTTCACTTTCAACAACAGAAGAATAGTATGTTGATGCTACAAAGGATAGAAAATAAATTATTTGGTTACAGAGGTTTATGGAGGAATTGGGAAAGAAGTAGGAGAATAGAAGGTTGTACTGTGACAGTGAGAGTGCCATTCATATTGAAAATTACTCGGTATTCCATTTGAAGACTAATCATATACAATTGAGGTACCATTTCATATGATCTGTCTTGGAATATGGACATTTGAAGTTGGAAAAGATACACACTAGCCATAATCCTGTAGACATGTTAAAAAAGGGAGTAACCAAGGAGAAATTGATTTATTTCTTAGTTTTAGTTGGTCTTCAAGAATGAAGATGAAGATAAGAAATTTGCAAGGTCCAATAAGGTTTAGATTCCAGCATATACATCAGCGGTGGAGTTGTTGAGATCAGTCTCCAAGTGGGAGATTATTGGTTGTCGAGCCTGATTATCTTCTTGATTCAGAGGTCTATTGTTTTCATCCATTTTTATACCCCATGAAGTATTTACACCCCAGAAGTATGTACACTCTTCCACGCGGGTGAGTGCAGAGGGGGGTTACCCCCTCTGCAGGGTCTGGGGTGTGAGGAAAAATTTCCTTGTAAATGTATATTGTAATTTCATTTTAAATCTGGACCAATCATTATAAGGTCACAGATCTAACGGTAGAAATTTTTTTAGGGTTTTTTTCCCTAGAAGGCAACCCTATGTTATGAGAGAAATGTATTGCAGGTATGCATTATGGAAAATATTGTATTCTGAGATAGGAGACTGTGAGAGAAAGAAGAGGAAGTTACAACGGGTTTGCTATAGGTTGTATCCCTTTATTTGCTGGATAATAATAAAGGAAGGACATGGAAATTTCTCTGGTGGACGTAGCCCACACTGGGTGAACCACATATATGTGTGTCTCTATTGTATTGTGTATCTTCTATATTTTATTTCCGCATTTGTTTTATTTTATTGCTCCACGGTCCTATTTTTCTAACAAGGGATTATTCGTCTTATTATTATAGACATTATAAGAATTGGAGGTTGTAAGGGTTAGTGGTTAGATAGGTAAAGGTATATAGGGATTATAAGATAAGGTTATGTGGATAAGGGGTTATAAAGGTTAGTGGTAATGGTGGCTATATGGTTTATATATTGTAGGAATGAGTGATGAAATGAATTGAAAATTATATAGGTTAGAGTTTAGTAGTTTTAGGGATTTATGGAGGTAGCAATTATGGGGTATATGTGATCGGGGTTTTTGGTCATAAATTATATGGTTAGAAATTATTGATGTTAGAGTTTATAATCTTTAGTTTTAATGACTATAATATATAGTGATTATATGTGTTAAGATTTATGCATGATATAATTTATATTGTTTAGGGACTATAAGAGTTATATAGGGTAAGGGTGTGAAGTTTAATGATTTATAAAAGGTTATAGGGTTATGGGTTATAAGGTTATTGATTAAAGGATTTTCTGGATATGGGTCATAAGGGTAAAGGTTAGTTATACTAAGGATTAAAAATTAAAATTTATATAGATTGTGTGTTATTTTGAATAGATGTTAGAGTTTATTGGTTAGGTTTTAATGATTAAAGTGTATATAGGGGTTAGAAGTTATAGGGCCTAACATTATGTGTTAAGGGTTAAAAGAGTTAGGGGTGTAAGTGTTAGTGAGTTATAAGGATTGTAAAGGTTTATTATTAGGGTTATAAGGACTAGGAGTTATGTTAATATTTGATCATTATAGAGGATAAATTTAGGTGTAAATTATTATATGCGTTAAGGATAATTGTTTATAAAGGTTAAGAGTTATAGATGTTACAAGGGTTACATGTTATAGATGTTAAATATTATGTTTTATTAGATATACACGTTATAAGTATGAACTGTGAAATGTTATATTAGTTATGAGTTATATAAGGAAGGGGATAGGATTTAGGGGTTATAAGTTAAAAGGTTAGTCGTTATACTGTTAATATTAATTATAGGAGTCAATTATAAAGGGTTATACAAGTATATTTTTTAAGGCATAACGCTTATAATGGTTACAAATTATAATATTCAAAAGGATTATGAGGATTATGGATTGAAGTTTACAGAGGTTAGAAGTTATATATTTAAGGGTTTTAGGGATCAAAGTTTATGAATTAGAGGTTATAAAGAAAGGGTATTATGGTGTTTTTATGTTATGGATTAAAGGGATAAGGGTTATAAGCGATGGTTCATTAAGGTTATTAGGTTAATTGATCAGGGTTAGTGATTATAGGGTGTAGTTGTTAATATTTATGGGCTAAAGGAGATAACTGTGATATTTATTACAATTTGGAAGAAATAGTTCAAGAAATACATGGATTAGGAGTTAAGGGTGACATGAGGGATATGTTTTTAGTGCTAAAGGGATAAGGGGATAATATGGGTTATGGATTCTAGATGTTAGAGGTTATATGGTTTAGATTTTATAATGGGTGCAGGTTATAGAGGCTATGGGTTATAAATTTTAAGGTTTATATGGGTTATTAGGATAATAGATTATTGTGGATAGTGGTTTGGAATTATAGAGAGTAAAGTTTATGTGTTTGAATTTATAAAAAGATAGACTCATTTGAGGGTTATTGATCTTGATGGTTATAGAGATTAGTTATTGACAATTATAAATGTTGACAAATAAATGCTACATGTGTTAGGGATTATAGGGGTTGATGATTATAAATATTATGTGGTTTCAGGGTTATTGAAATTATAAGGATCATTCTTTATATGTGTTAGGGGATAATTCTTATATTGGTTACATGTATAAGGTGTTAAGTGCTACATGTTTTATGGGTTATATTGGTTATTGGGGATGATAGGTGGATATGTCTTAAGTATAGGGTTTATAATGGTTGGGGTTTTAAGTGATATACAAGTTGCTTGTTATAGATATTAAGGGTTTTAGGGATTATAGTAAGTTTAAATAAATAAGTTTAGTTGTAAGGGGTTAGAATTATGGATATTATATAATTGTTATTATAGGTTATGATTTATATGGGTTGAACAGAGTAATGACCTAGGGTTATATAAGTTAGTGGTCATATGGGCAAATGGTTATGAGGGTTATGGATGATAGCATGTAAGAATTATAAAGGTTAGTTTTGTTAGGTGCTAGGGATATAAATGATTAAATATTATAAAACTTATTGGTTAGCAATGTTAGTTGTTAGGGGTTAAAAGGTGTAAGGGAATAGGTGTTAGGGGTTAGAATTTATACAAGATAGTGTTACAAAGGTTTAGGATTATATAGGTTGCAGATATTAGAGATATTAGGTATTGAAAATTTTATAATTTAAATGGGTTAGAGATTACAAGGGTTGTATGTTAGGTGTTATAGGAATGACATGTTAAGTTATAAGAATTATGGTTTGTATAGGTCAATTTAGGATTATAGGGACTATAAAATTATGAGTGATAGGTGTTATAGTGTTTATGATGTATTGGGGTTATAGGCATTATAAGTCATTGAGGTTAGTGGTTAAGGGTTATAATGGTAAAGCCTTAAATGGGTATGTACTAAATATTTTTAGGAGTGATACATGTTATAGTTGTTAGGGGTTATATACGATAGTTTCTATATGTATTAGAAATTGTAGAAGTTAGTATCAAGGTTTGTAAGGGCTATAAGGATTAAGAATGGCAACCTTTATAATGTTTACGAATTTTGAAGGATATAGGGTTTATGAGTTACAGGTTTTAAGATTAAGTGGTTGTAAGGATTGTGGATTAGAAGTTATAATGGTTAATGCAACGTTACAAGGGGTAGGGATTATATAGCTAAAAGTTATAAGGATTATAAATTGTATGTATTAAGAGTCCTAAGGGTGATTTATTTTGGATTATATATGAGTTAGATATTCAACGTTATAGGGTTGGGGTTTATATGGTATAGGTTTGATTAATGTTACAATGCTTAGTTGTTGTATTAAACGTTATAATGGTTAGGGCATAGAAATTAAATGTTATAAGGGTTGGAAATTATTTGGGTTAAAGTTTATAAGAACTAGAACCTATATGGATTATGTGGGTGTAACATCTCACTCTTACAAACACCTAATTTGACTTATTCTTGAGGACACTTGTGTGTAATTGATCCGGTTCATTATATGATTTAATGCTTCGCTTATTGATTTCTATGATGATGATCATGGATTATGATGTTATGTTATTTGATTATCTATGTATAGATAGGTGTTATTGACGAGTTCTTCTGAGTGTGCAGGACATTGACAGATTGGGGATGTTGATGGCATCGGTGGACCTCCTTGGACTCTAGATCGAGTCAGGGGGTGGACTATATATGGTTGGGTATTTCTATTTTTTCATATGTGACATATGAGAAGGTATATTATGATTTTATTTATGGATCGTTGACATGTTTCATTGATGGATGCAGGTTGACGATTGCTTGCTAATCAGAATCACATTAGGAGTAAAGGGGCCATGCACGAAAACCATAGATATTGAGGGAGAGGTGTGGTAGCATCCCTGCCACAGCCTACTAACACTCTCGTCGTGGATCGAATTGCAGGTTAACGATTATCTAGTTCGAGAGAATCCACGATGTCGTGAGGGGAGACTAAGACAGTCACTCAGGAAGATTCTAAGGGACGCGCAATAAGGAAGGGTCCTTATTCCTTCGAGGCCCTTAGTCTTCCACAAGGTCTTCTGATGGAGTATTGACTCCAAGGGTTGGGCGTCTACCAAAATCAGTCAAAAGGTGAGTTGCACCCTTGCAGCACATAGTGCCTCTTGAAAGGCACGTCACATAAATGAAACATGAATAAAGATGAGTGGCACAATTGGAACATGTAGTGCATATTTAAGGGAACATCATGACTTTTAACACTGGTGAGTCAATGAACCTAGGTGCCTAGAAAATGATACTTCTTTTTGGCATGGTCAGCCTTAAAATAAATGGTGTATGAGTGAAGTATATTAATTATAAAATTTCCCTTAAAACAATTTGCTAAGCCTAGTTGAAATTAAAGCCTAGGTCTAAATAGGGTATGAGGACTAAAAATTAATTAATCAGTTAATAAAAGGGGGATGAAGAAAAATCAAATTAAGAATTTAAAGCAGCAATAATCTATCTAAGAATTAATTAATGTTTATGTGAAAAGACATGCTAATTCAGAACTTAGACATAAAGGGGAAATTAAATGCAAAAAGGAATGTGGAACATAGAAATGAATCTTGTCTAGAGAACTTTCCTAAATAAAACTCAAGTAAGCTTTAAGAAAGGCATCAATAATTAAAGAAAATTGAGGGAATAAAGGGACAACACAGAGCATTTTTAGGAGCTCTTTTAGGTGGGTGAGGGAAATTGGAAATTAATTTAATTAATTAAATGAATTTCTGGTGCAACTAAGGGATTGGGTGACAAGTGTACAAGGGACAGTATTTCCTAATTAAAATTTAATAAAAATAATTTAATGTGCATTTGGAAAGTGGTCACTAAGAGAACTCTATAAAAGTGATGGGAGAGAAGAGGATTGGATCATGACTGGTATACGTAAGGTTATGTTGTCGAAATTTCTTGACTTTTTTTTCTTGTGGCAGATAGGATACCCATCTTGAAAAAGAGAGTGGTAGCTCAACCTTCTGAGGTGGGATGGGAGCTATATTTCTTCATTTTGTGTGAATGTCCCCCTTGCAGCTCGAGGGGCTAAGGGGGAAGAAGAGTACCCTATCATTAGCTAGGAGGTACTAGTGAAGTCATCATGGTTAGCAAGTGGGGAGTTGGATGAGAACAAGTGTGGAAGGACATCTTCAACTTCGTCGCCTTCGATTATGGTATTCCTCACTAAATTTGAAATTTCAATGTATTAATTTTATTTTATTTCCATTGAAGTCACAATGTATTAAGTGTTTATTATATATATATTTGGGGAAATTCTGCATTATTAAAATCTGGATTGATATTTCATCGAGGTTTTCCTCTGCATTGAGGTAGTTAATCGCCTAGCTCCTCCCTCACAAAATTTCTGAGTTGTTTATCTAGATCGTGATTTCTGGTTGTTATCCTTGTGATTATTTTCCTTCAAGATATTTGAGTTGGCGTGCCTTCCCTGAGAGTTTTATGAGATATATATCCCGATGATTTTCCACTCACTGCCTCTGTGAGTTTACTTGATTACCCTTAGCGAATATTATTCCTTTGATCAATGAACTTCTCTCATCTTACCCAACGAATCTACCTTCACTTATCAACGTTTTTACACCATCCAATTAGCTCGTTATTGATTTTTGAATTCTGATTATTTTATGGGTGGGATTTTTAGTGTTGCATTTAAAAAAAAAAAACAAGTCGCCCTGAAGGTGGGATCCTCTTGGAGGGGATACCTTTTAGTTCAACTAATTTAACTTATGCGATTTAGGAACAAATTACTGCAGATTCCATCCTTGACCTCTGCGCCTGTAATTTTGCCCAGCGTGAGAGATTTTAACTTCCATGATTTGATGTGCGTTCACCCATCAAGGGTCATTGCATGAGAGATCTAACTTATGTGTTTACTTAAAACACAACTTCAATCCTTACCTCAACAACTTTTACTTCTACATTTTTAAATCATACCACAACGAATGTACTTTATTTTACACCCTTTGCCTTCCTTCAAATTTTTTTAAAAGAAAAAAAACCATCAATATATGTTTCTCTACCCCTACTTAACTATAGAATAAACTGGAATTGCATCCACAAACTCGTTCGAGAGGGTGTTTTATTCTCTTTGCGTTTTTCCAAACTCATCCAGCACTACGTATAACTTATAATGGATACGCCACCTCGCCCCACTCCTTGGCGAAACCTCATGGAAGAATTCATTGCATTATGTTAATTCACCCAACGAATTGTCTGGGATTTTCTTAGCCCTTCTCGATTTGTCTTGGAGAACTCTCCGGAGGAAATCACTGTGTTTTCCTTAAAACCGCTCGACATTTTTCTTGTGATTTCAATGGACTGACGCTCTTAATCGACTGTCATCATTTTCCTTGGACCTGGTTACCCTTAACCAGCTGACAACGTATTACCTGGAATTTTATTTCCTTAAAGGCTAAATCCCCCTTCAGTGGTGGAAGAATTGGGGTAAGTAGTGTTTTAAATTCATTATCTGATTGAATGTTGATGTAAATTTGCTTCGATATTTTATGATGTGCTAAGATAATCCACTATTTTTGTTATGTGTCACTATCCTTCATTGATGCATTGATTGTGTTATTAGTGATTTCCATGATAAGTTACGAGAATTGATTTACTTATGATGTTGTTAATTAGGCGCTTCCATGATCTTCTATTGATGTTAATTTATTAATAAATAAATAAATAAAAATACCTTATGTGCTTCGAATTGTCTTAGGTGTAATGGAGGTTCATTAAATATGGTATCAGAGTGGGTTCAACCTTGCGACTGCGGATTGTCATTCCTTCCACTGTATGAAACATTTGAATAATAAATCAATGCTAAATAAAATTTTAACTTGTCCATGCGGTAATCATGGTTATAGGACACCGTGGAGGTTCACAACGTGGTGCTAAAGGAGGAGGTGAAATGACTATAGTAGCACCCGTGCCAGAGGGGTCCAACCCCCAAAGAGAAGAGCAAGTCTTGAGCATGATCAGATTGTCATGCAGGATGTGATTGGTTTGACGGGGTCCTTTCAGAGGACATCAGAGGCCTTGATTAACCATCTGGATAGAGATGAGGTTGGGGCACGTGTACCCCCTAAGGTTCCACTACGCACCCCAGCCGGTAATGATAGCATTCACCGAGAACATGAGAAGGTTAAGCTTCCTGAGTTCTTGGGTGCCATAGACAACACAACCATCGAGGCATGGTTAGATAACATGGCGATGTGCGTTGCACTTCGCAACTACACCTCCAACATGAAGGTCTACATGGTGGTATTTGAGCTAAAGGGGAGTGCTCTACTATGGTGGAAGACGCTACTACCACAACTAAACTTGGTCATCAAAGAACTGTTCAAGGAGAGGTTCTGGGAGAGGTTTTTGTCTGAGGAATTCATTGAGTGCCAACTCATTGCATTAAACTCCTTACTACAATGCGGTCGCACAGTGCCCAAGTATGGATTCCATTTCAGGGAGTTGCTTAGATATGCTCCACATATGAACACTAAGAAGCTTAAGTTTAGCAATTTTGATTCAGCCTTAATGTCAGCATTCATGCAAGGTCAGGATCCTAATGCCTCAGACATTCCATGATGCAGTCCAAGGGGCCCTCATAGCTAAGTAAGAGATGATCAACGGGGGTCAAGGTAGGACTCATGTAATACCGACGAGACCAACGACGTCTGGTGTGCTGCAACATCAGAGTCCAACTAGACTTTCATCTAGGTATTGGGATACGTCGAAAGGATCTGCGTACATTACACCACGATGATGGGTTCCTCAACAGAAGATCGCCTATAGGGGACATCCTCCAACAACCATAGTTAGGCTTATCAAGAGAACAAACAAGGATCTTAGGCTGGTAGGCCAACAACATCTACTTCAGGGCCGAGAGTATTGGACCAGAGACATGTGTTGGACATGTGGAGAGCCACCTTACCAACAATACTATCCGGTTGAAAAGGCCAGACTGGTCAGGTCAACAAGACACCCTACTGTTGTGGAGATGGGAAAGGCCCATAGGATTCATGACCATGGTAAATAACCTCTAGGTCAAGCACCAGTATACTGTGCTCGAGATGACAATTACCATCGCTGACCAGACCTTTAGTATTTTGATAGATCATGGTGCTACAAAGAGATTTATTGCAGGTGCAGTGCTAAAGAGAATTAAGGTAAGGGTAGTCAAACATGACAATTTTAGATACATAGAAATGGTTTCGGAAGCCAAGCAAAAGGTTGGAGGAAGGTTTATTTATTGTAGCCTTAAACTGGGAGATTTTTTCAAAAAGGTCAACTTGTACGTCACGATATTAGGATCTTATGATGTCGTAATCAATATGGATTGGTTGGAATCACATGATGCAATGCTCAATAGTAAGACGAAGCGGTTGACTTGGATCAACAATGAGGGAAAGAGAAGTGTGATTGTAGGACGAAAATAGGGAGTATCCCTGAGGTTCATTTCTTCCCTACATCTACAGAAGAGCATGCGTAGGGATGCAAGTTATATGCAATATTCATGCTGAATGACAAGGGCATGATGGAAGGATTTTAAGGACCTTCTCGTGGCTCAAGTATTGTTGATGTGTTTCAAGAAAATTTACCCAGATTGTCACCCGCAAGAGAGTTGGAGTTTAAATCAACTCGAAACTTGGAACATAACAGATAGTGAGAACGCCTTATCGGATGTCAACCCCTAAGTTACAGGTGTTGAAAATGCAACTGAAGGCATTTCCGGACCTACGACTTATACATCCAAGTGTGTCATGTTGGGGTGCTCCTATTAATTTCATACGGAAGAAGGATGGGCCGTGGAGACTCTAATTGACTATTGTCAAGTATACATTGACTACATATTGATATATTCTCAGAGGATGAAAGAATTTGATGAACATTACGCTTGGTGATATAGTTTTTACGAGAGAACAAATCTCAGGAACTGTCGAAATGCTCTTTTATCAATTAAGGAATTTGTCAATTGGAGCATGTTATCTCTGGTGAAGGTATCACTATTGATCCAATGAAATAAGAGGATTTTAGGTTATGGCCTACACTGATGACTATACCAGAAGTACGTAGCTTCATGGTTTTAGATGGATATTTTCAATGGTTCGTCGAAGGTTTTTGAAGATAGAAAATCTAACCCTGAAAATGCAGAAGAAAAACAAGAAGTTGTATGGACTTAGAAATGCGCAGAAGCATATTGAAGGCTCAAGGAGTGGTTGATGACAGTGCCAATACTAAAAATCCCTTACAGGGATGAGGAATTCTTGGTATGCAGAGACACATCCAAGGAAGGCTTAGGTTGAATCTTGATGCAAGGCAGTTGAGTGATCGCTTACATCTCAAGGAAATTAAGAAGGCATGAAGAGAACTATGAGGTGCATGTTTTGGAGTTATTGACCATTGTGTATGGCCTGAAGGCATGGAGACACTACCTATTTGGAAATAAATTCGAATTGAAAATAGACCACTGTGGTTTGCAACTCACTTTTATGAAAAATGACTTGAACACGTGGCAAGGGAATTGGTCGGAAATTCTTAACGAGTACGATTGTGTGATTACGTACATAAAAGGAACAATGAAAAGAGTGGCAGATGTGTTTGAATTGGAGACCACAAATATTTTCGGTGATACCTCTGCAGATGAATCTTCGTGGAAGGATTCTAACTTTATAACACAATGATGACTGGTATAAATAGGTTAAGGAAATTATTGGACGAGACACCATGTTTGTACCAAAATTTGAGGGATTTACTGTGGATAATGTCGGATTAATGAGACATAATAATTGGATTTTGGTATTTCCCAATGACAAATTGAGAATTTTGATCTTAAATAAAGCGCATAGAACAGTGTACATGGCTCATCCAGAAGTCATGAAGATGAGGGTAGACCTTAAACCCTTATTCTTCTTGAAAGGAATGAAGGCGAACATATCCAACTACGTGGTGAGATGTCTAGAATGTCAGCAAGTGAAGGATGAACATAGACATCTGGAAGGATTACTATATCCACACGCTATTCCGAAATCAAAATGGGAGGTGATTTATGTTGATTAGGGTTAGTTGTCATTGATGTCCACCCTTGAAGAAAGCCCCGTAGCACAAAGGTTTGGGTAATGGACCCAATATTGTTTGATGTAAATATGACTCATTATTTTTTTTTCATGGTTGAT
>SNQJ01S0017315.1:62198-75669 GCA_010110895.2 Picea sitchensis
AAATTATTTCAATAATAAATTTAATGGAGAAATTAGAAGTGGGTTAACCCTAAAATAAGGAAAGTGGGCCAAGTGACCTAGAAGATGTTTTTAAGGAAGCTACTTGGAGAGTATAAATAAGACGAAAGGCTCTCTCATTTTAATTACACTTGAGAATATTGAATATCTAAAGGTGTGTGAGGTAACCAAGGATATCTAAGCCGAATTTCTGAAGGAAGGTGAAGAAAATAAGGTGATAAATTCTTTTGATGGTGCTTTCTAAGGTATGTTATTTACAGGTCATCTCACCATTTTCTCTATAACCTTTTTTATATAATGATTCAGACTGTGAAGTTTATATTTCATTGAGTAAACATGCCCAAGTATATTTGGTAAATAATTCATATTGTGTGTCGTTGTATTTTGGGAGTTACACTCCGTGGAAAATAGGGTTTGTGGCTAGTCCTAAAACTAGTAAAAAACATGTGTTTCAGGTAAAAACGTCATAAGTTCTTCATAACAGATCCAAATTAAGTGAGACCAAATGTGTTTTTTAGGGTACATTCTTTAGTATTTTGTGTAATAGTTTCAGATCAATTGAATGAATATTTCATGCGGGGCATGCTCTACAAGGTCTCTCTCTAGAATAAGCTAGAATTCAACAAGGTATGTCATTTTTGTTATAACTCTATTTCTGAGAGGTTCCAAGTAGTGACACTTGGAGGAATTGCATAAAACACACTAAAGAACATTGTATATCAGTTTCAGATATTTATACATTACAAGTTGAAATGTATGATTACTTCAAGTTGGGGTTGTTGACTAATCCAAAACTAGGCATGTGAGACTAAAGAAAAGTTTGATGAAAATGCTAGTCTCTTGTTGTTAAAGTTAAGGAAGGTTTGCAAGAATGTGATCATATACACAAGATATATTACAGAGCTACAAATCATATTTGGATGATGAATTTTATGAGGGATTTTTGTTGAGGTACATGTTGAGTACATGGTTGAGACAAGTAGTTGATGAGTTGATACATACATGAGGTGTATAGTTGATGATGTTGGTACATATTGATGAGTCATAGCTGATTATTAGTTGACACATGATCGATAAATACTTGGTACATGGTTGGATGCACTTGTTTATGGTACAGGTTGATTACAGTTTTTTTCGTACAGGTTGGTGCATGGTTGATGCACTTGTTTATGGTNGGTTCAGATTTATTGGTACAAGTTGACAACAGTATATCTCACAGTGATAGTGTGACAGTGGTTCCATCATTCTCCTTCTAATTCAAGGTGGCAGGACAGGGCAAGGACAGGTGGTTGTATCCACCTTCCGGTTGTAGTCGGAGAACATAGGGGGTTGTATACTCCTTATGGTTGTAGCCAGAGAATTGGGGAGTTAGAGATTCCCTCAGGTTGTAGCCTAAGAAACTAGGGGGTTGGAGACTCCTTCCAGTTTTAGCTGGAAAACAAAGAAAGTTGTTGCTTCCAATGAGTGTAATTCTTCAAGACATATAAGAAAAAGCATTATGTGGTTTTCTTCCGATTTGGGTTCCAAGTAAAACACTGGTGTATTGTTTATGTGTGTGATTGTTTATTTCTTACTTCTCATTATTGGATAATAATTATACATTGATATAACATTTGAAGAAAAAGGATTATAATTATGCTATTACTGATTCACCCCCGCTCTCAGTAATCCAACAATTTTGATGTAATTCATTGTTGTATTTCCGCTGGCAGAAAGGAGGAATGACTCGAATTTCATGGTAGTTGACACTTTGATGAAGAGTTCACATTTTATCCTTGTGCGTACAATGTATCAGGCACCAGACTTAGCTAAAGTATTTATCATCAAGATAGTGAGATTGCATGGTGAGCCTAAGAGGATCATATCCAATAAGGGAATCGATGTTTGCAAGATGATTTGGACTAACTCCCAATAGGCCTTGGGAACATCACTGAAATTTAGTACAACATGTCACCCTGAGATAGATAGGCTGACCGAAGGAACAAACCAAATTTTGGAAAGTTATGTTACGTATGTATGTGTTGGACCAACAGAAACATTGGGAATATTTCTTGTCGCTTGTCTCATTGCATGCAACAACAACCATCTATGTACCGTTAATATGGAACCATTTAGTTTCTCTATGGGAGACCATGTTGGATGCCTTTGAGTTGGGATTGACTCAAGGATGGGGTCCTGGTAGGACCAGAAGTGATCCAATAAATGGAAGAAAAAATAAAAACGATACGAAAAGGGGATGGAATAAGCACATGATCGACATGAAGGTTTTGTCGATGCGCATCAGGTTGACCATAATTATGAAGTAGTCCTATCGGCTAGTTGTGCCTCATTCTTTGAGGCATTGCACGATATTTTTCTTGTATCTATTGCGACATTATGTCAGTGATCCTATGCTTGTGATTAACTTCAATTATTGTGGGTGTCGTACAAGGGTGTGCTCACGGTGGAGTAAATCCACATTCTAGACCATTTCATTTGACAACTACGACATTGAAAACTTGATCCAGTCAAGGACCAGTGTGAAAATTATAGTCCACACTTGACTACTTGGGAGGACGCATATGATATGCACCAACAATTTCCATTTTTTTTTATATCCATAAATTTAGATCTTCTCGGATACTTTATTTCCTGCACTTAGATACTATGAAACTTTGGGATGAAGTTTTAAAAAAGAGGGGGTGTATGTAACATCCCACTCTTCACACACCTGGTTTGACTTGTTCTTGAGGAAAATTACGTGCAAGTGATACAGTTCATTATATGATTGTCTTCTTTGCATATGGATTCCTATGATGATGTTTATGGATTATGATGTTATGTTATTTGATTATCTATGTGTAGACAGGTTTTATTGATGGGTTCTCCTGAGTGTGTAGGAAATTGAAAGATTGGGGATGTCGATGGCATCGATGGACCTCCTTGGACTACGGATTGATTTAGGGAGTGGACTGTATATAGTTTGGTATTTCTATTTTTGTATATGTGACATATAAGAAGGTATATTATGATGTTGTTTATGGATCGTTGAAATGTTTCGCTGATGGATGCAGGATGACGATTGTTTTCTAATCACACTCACAATAGCAGTAAAGGGGGCATGGATAAAAACAAGAGATATTGAGGGAGATGTTTCGCAACATCCTTGCCACATCCTACTAGCACTCCCACCGTGGCTCGAATTGTAGTTTAACGATTACCTAGTTCGAGAGAATCCATGAGGTCATGAGGGTAGACTAATACAGTAGCTCACAAATATTCTAAGGGGTGTGAAATAAGGAAGGGTTCTTATTCCTTAGAGGCCCTTAGTCTTCGACGAGGTTTCTTGATGGGGTTTTGACTCCAAGGGTTGGGAATATACCAAAATCATTCAAAAGGTGTGTGGCACCCTTGGAGTACGTAGTGCATATTGAAGGGCACATCGCATAAATGAATCATGAATAAAGGTGAGTGGCACCCTTGGAGAACGTAGTGCATCTTGAAGGGACGTCATGATTTTTAACATTAGTGAGTCAATGAACCTAGGTTCCTAGAAAACAATATTTTGTTTTGACATGGTCAGCCTTAAAATAAATGTTGTATGAGTGAAGTATATTAATAATAAAATTTACCTTAAAACAATTTTCTAAGCCTATTTTAAATTAAAGCCTCGGTCTAAATAGGGTATGAGGACTAAAAACTAATTAATCAATTAATAAAAGGGGGATGAAGAAAAATCAAATTAAGAATTTAAAGAATAATTTATCTAAGAATTAATTACTGTGTATGTGGAAAGACATGTTAATTTGGAACTTAGACAAAAAGAGGAAATTAAATGAAAAAAGTAATGTGGAACATAGAAAGGAATCTAGTCTAGATAAATTTCCTAAATAAAACTCAACTAAGCTTTAAGAAAGTTGTCAGTCATTAAAGGAAATTGAGGGAATAAAGGGACAACAAGGAGAGTTTTTAGAAACTCTTTTAGGTCGGTGACGGAAATTGGAAATCAATTTAATTAATTAAATGAATTTCAAGTGCAACTAAGGGATTGGGTGACAAATGTACGGGGGAGAGTATTTCCTAATTAAAATTTAATAACAAGAATTTAATTTGCATTTGGAAAGTGGTCACTAAGAGAACTCTATAAAAGTAATGGGAGAGAAGAGGATTGGATCGCGACTGCTATGCGTAAGGTTATGTTGCCAAAATTTCTTGATTAATTTTTCTTGTGGAGTTGGGATACCCAGCTCGAAAAAGAGAGTGGTAGCTCGACCTTATGAGGCAAGTTGGGATCTATATTTCTCTGGTTTGTGTGCATGGCCCCTTTGTAGCTCGAGCGGCTAAGGAAAATAAGATTACCCCTAGAGTTGGTTCGGAGGTACTGGTGAATTCGTCATAGTTAGAAAGTGAGGAGCTGGAAGGAAAAAAAAACAGAAGGAAATCTTCCAGTTCGTCACCTTCACTTACGGTATTCCTCACTAAATTTGAAATTTCAATGTATTAAGTTTATTGTATTTCCATTGAAGTCATAATGTATTAAGTGTTTCTTATATATATATTTGGGGAAATTCTACATTTTTAAACTCTGGATTGAGATTTCATCGAGGTTTTCCTCTGCGTTGAGGTAGTCAATCACCCATCTCCTCCCTCTCTAAATTTTTGAGTTGTTTGTCTAGATCGTGATTTCTGGATGTTACCTCTGCGATTATTTTCCTTCAAGATCTCTGAGTTTGCATGCCTTCCCTGAGAGTTTTATGAGAACTATATCCCAATGATTTTCCACTCATCGCCTCTGTGAGTTTACTTGGCTAGCCTCAAAAAATATTCATCCTTTGATCAATGAACTTCTCTCATCTTACCTAGAAAATCTACCTTCACTTTTTAGCATTTTTACGCCATCCAATTAGCTTGTTATTGATGTTTGAATTCTGATTATTTTTTGGGTGGGATTTTTAGTGTTGCGTTTAAAAAAAAAATTAGTCACCCTGAACCCGAGATCCTCCTAGAGGGGATACATTGCAGTTAAACTAATTTAACTTCTACGATTTAGGAAAAACTTTTTGCAGATTCCATCCTTCACCTCTGCGCCTGTAATTTCTCCCAGCGTGAGAGATTTTAACTTGCACGTTTTGATGTACATTCTCCCATCAAGGGTCACTGTGTGAGAGTTCTTACTTCTGCATTTAATTAAAACACAACTTCAATCCTTACCTCGATAACTTTTACTTCTATTTTTCTAAATCAGACCACAATGAATGTACTTGAGTTTACACCCTCTACCTTCCTTTGAATGTTTTTTAAAAGAAAAAAACACAGCAATCTTTGTTTCCCTTCCCCAACTTTACTGTATAATAAACTGGAGTTGCAGCCACAAACTTGGTCTAGAGGACGTTTTCTTCTCTCTACGTATAACTTAAAACTGATACCCACCTTGCCCTTGTCCTTGGAAAAACCTCATGGAAGAATTTAGTGCATTCTGTTAATTCACCCAATGAATTGTCCAGTATTTTCTTAGCCCTTCTCGATCTATCTTGGCAAACTCTCCAAATGAAATCACTGTTTTTTCCTTAAAACCGCTCAACGTTTTTCATTTGCATTTTACCTGTGATTTCAATGGACTACCGCTCTTAATCGATTGTCAACATTTTCCTTGAACCTGGTTACCCTTAACCAAATGACAACGTATTACCTAGCCTTTAATTTCCTTAAAGGTTGAATACCCCCTCAGTGGTGCAAGAACTGGGGCATGTATCCTTTTAAATCCGTTATCTGATTGAATGTTGATGTAAATTTGCTTCAAGCTTTTATGATGTGCTAAGTTGCTCCGCTATTTGTGTTATGTGTCGTTATCCTTCATTGACATGTTGATCGCATCGTTAGTGATTTCCATGATAAGTAACGAGAACTTATTTACTTATGATGTTGTTAATTAGGCACTGCCATGATATTATGTTGATGTTAATTTCTTAATGCAAAAAAAAAAAAAAATACCTTTTGTGCTTCGACTTTTCTTAGGTGTAACAGAGGGCCGTTACATATAGGTTTGATTAATGTTACAATGTTTAATTGTTATATTATACATTATAATGGTTAGGGCATAGAAATTAAATGTTATAAGGGTTGGAAATTATTTCGATTAAAGGTTATAAGAATTAGAGCCTATATGGATTATGTGGGGGGGTTATATGGTTGAGGGTTGATTAAGGTGATAGTGTTTAGCTATTAGGGATTACAATTGTAAAAGGATCGAGGTTAATTATTATAGGTTATAAGGGTTAAGGGATATACAAATTGGTGCTATAATGATTTAGGGTTAAAGGGTTACAAAGATTAAAGGAGCTAGGGATTGTAAGGCTTAGGATTTATATAAATTAGGGATTATATGGGTTTGATGTTGGCTATTTTAATTATTAGCTATAAGGGGTAGTATTTAGTAGTTAGGGTTTAATGACTTGTGATTTATATTAGTATGCATTCAAAATTTTATAATTTTTAAGGAGAATTGAGTTATATTGATTAACAATTTTATTATGGTTGGGTTATAGGGATTAGGGTTTAAATTTTAAGATAATATGGATTATAGGTTAAATTTTGGTTAAACGTAACTGATTATATAGCTTAGGTGTTATATATTTTAGGTGTTATGGGTTATAGGGTTAATGTAACATCCCTCTCTACTGATAACACTTTTATCGACTTATTCTTTGAGGACACTTGCATGTAAGTGATCTGGTTATGATACATGGTGATTTATTTCGATTATGGATTATACATGGTAATGATATGGTGTGACTTGTTGTTTTGATATATATGTATTGACATAGGCTATTGACGATTTTACCTGAGTGTGCAGTACACATGACGAATTATGGATGTTGATGGCATTGATGGACCTCCTTGGACTCTGGACTGAGTCAGGGAGTGGATTATATTTTGTTTGAGTATTTCATTTTATGCATATGTGACATGTGATTGATTATAGTTTGATTATGTATATGGATCGTTGACATTGTATTATCAATGGATGCAAGATGACGATGCTTGCTAATGTGAATCACATATGGAGTAAAGGGGAAATGCACAAAAACCAGATATTGAGGGAGAGGTGTGGCATCGTCCCTGTCACAACCTACTAGCACTCACGGTGTGGATTGAATGGTAGGTTAACAATTACCTAGTTAGAGAGGTCCACGATGTTCTGAGGATGGACTAAGATAGTCGCTCACGAAGATTTCTAAAGGGCGAGCAATAAGGCGAAGTCCTTATTCCTTAGAATCCCTTAGTCTCTCACAAGGTCGACTGAGTGGAGTGTTGACTCCACGGGTTGGAAAAATGACCAAAACCAGTCAAAAAGGTGAGTGGCACACTTGGAGCACAGAGGTGTGTCTTGAAGGGTACGTCATGTAATTTAAAAACTTGAGTCAATGAATGTAGGTGGCCTAGAAAAAAATGAATTAAATTGACATTGTCAGATTAAAATAATTAATTAAGGAGTGAACCTATCAATTATAAATCCCAATAAAATTCAAAACCTAAGTCTAAGTTTTAGTTAGGAGACTAAATTAAATTAAAAGAAATGAGATCAATCAAATAAAGAATTAAAATAGTGAGAAAATCTAAAGATGTGATCAAATGCACATGTGTGCATGAAATCAATAATTTGGATTTTTAATTAGAAAAAATAATAATATGAGAGAATAGGAGTACACTTGGAAAATAATCTTTAGTCAAACTACCACTAGTCTAACTAGAAGAAGACTCCTAATCAAAATTTAACTAAGATCTAGTTAGGATACACTCATTTAATGAGGATCTGGGGAATGAAGAGACAACTAAGACAGAGAAAATAGGAACACATGGGAGGATGTGAGGGAATTTGAATTTTTAATTAAAATAAAAACTTGTAATTACTTATGCAACTTGGGGAGAGAGTGACAAGTGTGTGGGTGAATATTCCTAATTTATTTAATTAAAAATTTAATTAATTTGTGCATGTATACACCTATCAATGAGGAAAATTCTATAAAATAAATGGTTTAGATGGGAATTAGATCACACATGTTTCGGTAAAGTTGTGTTGCCAAAATATTTTTTACTATGGTTTACTTATGAGAGTTGGGATACCAAGATTTATAGAGAGTAGTGGCTCTACCTTGCGAGGCAATCTTAGAGCTAGAGTACTTCTGGGTTGTGTGTGTGTGGCCCCTTTGTGGCTCGGGGGGCAGAAGTGTACCCCTAGCGTTGACTGGGAGATATCCGTGAATTATCAACAATTAGCAAGTGGGAGGAGAGAAGGAACACCAGTTTCTGAAGAACATCTCCAAGTCCATCTTTGTCGGCTATGATATTCTTATTGGAAGATTGATGTTGTAATACGATTTAAATTGTATATTTAGTTTTTTTTATTTTGCTGAAATTGTATCAAAATTTGATATAGAATTTTACAAGTTTATTGATGATTGCGTAATGTGGAAAGGAAATTTCTAGCATGATTACCAATTCATTTTTCGATTAAATGTATGGAATTTATTTTCATTGTATTTCTTTTATAGTCCACTGGATTCTTTTATTCGAAATCATTGCTAATATAATTGCACCTAGAACATGCACTCTTGATCACTGTCTTGGTGTGCTCTTAAAATTTTTACCTTAATGATCGATTCATTCAAAACCAACATATTTCAGATATTTATTATTAAATTGTTTTGTATTTTTCTTGGACACAATCAATTCAACACCAATAGAGTTTGGTTCTTTCTTATTTAACCGCTGTGTATTTTTCTTGGATACAATATTTTCAACACCCAACATAGTTCATATCTTTCTTATTTAATCACTGTGTATTTTTCTTGGACGCAATATTCTCAACACCCAACATAGTTCAGATCTTTCTTATTAAATCGTTGTGTATTTTGTTTGAACACAATCATTTCAAAATAGATTTCAGATCTTTCCTATAAAATCATGTGTGTATTAGCTTGAACACAATTATTTTGACTACCAACAGAGATTGAATCCTTCATTTAAATCATTGTGTATTTCTTGAATGCAATCATTTCAATTACCATCCAAAGATTGGATCCTTCACATAAATCATTGGGCATCGCTTCAACGTAATCATTTCAAAACCAACAGAGATTGGATATTTCATTTAAAATCATTGTGCATTGTTTGAACGCAATAATTTCAAATACCAACCAAAGATCGTATCCTTCAATATAAAATCATTGTGTATTGCTTGAACACAATCATGTCAAACACCAACATAGATGGGATTTTTCATCTAAATCACTGTGTTTTTGCTTGAATGCAATCTTCCCACTTTCAACTGAGATTGGAGTCCTTCATTTAATATATTGTGTAATTACTTCATTATTTTGAGAGTTAAATTTTGTGGTAAGTATTTTCTAGATTGGGAAAAATGATATGATTCGGCGAGGAGGGGAACATTTAGTTACTAGTGCATTTCATCGCAGTAACCTATCTTGAGAGGGATTTTAATATTTTTCCTCTATTCTCAACCTTGGTTAAACATATTTTTCAAAATAGAGTAATTCAGTTTTGTATGGACGAAGATGAGTAATCTACTAACCCGACATGGAATATGGAATCGTTGTCAATTTAGGATTCACCCATAGTCTATTTTATCCTCTTTACCAACTCATAAATTGGATGTTTTGGGGTTTCTCCAAACTAAATTTGTCGGGAAAACTTCCCTTCTATGTTGGGTGCATTCCTCCTGCATAAGAGAATAAGAAATCTTGTAAGGAGCAGTTCACCTTTCAACTCTTTCATATTCTCCAATTCCAAACTATCTTAATCATAGGATGTAAATTGGGAAGTTTTAAATCCTAAAGACACAATTAATTATGTTGGTCTTAGTGAAATTTTGAAGGATGTGTATAGTAGCTTAATCTCCTCCTTATACTTTTATTTGATTGTTTTAATAAGTTTTAAAATATTATGAGTATAAGGTAGCAACGAATTATTTATACGACTTTAAGAAGATTTGATTTTCTCTTAACTCTTATAAATGAATATGGAAAATCCTAGCTAAGTCTTATATAAGTTTAGTTGAGTTTTTGTATGTATTTAAATTAAGTTTGGTCCTCCTTACATTAATTTTAGTTTATAATTTAAAATATAAGTTATTTATTGTCAAACAAGTTTGGTCTTCTTATAAAGAGTGTAGGCAAGGTATCTTGAATCTGTATTGCTTAATAAGGTTGGGTCTTCTCTCAAGTCTTTCAAAAAGGATGTACAAACAGTTGAATTCTTATCATTACTTGATTACATTTTATAGTCCTAAAAGGGATACTAAATAGGTTAGGGTTATAGAGGTTAGGGTTTAAATTTTAAAAAAATATGGATTATAAGGTTAATTTTATAGGTTAAACTTTAGTTAAATGTAAGTGATTATATAGCTTAGGTGATATAGGTTGTAGGTGTTAGGGGTCATAGGGGTAAATTGTTAATGCTAATAACAATTAAGGATTAGAGATATAAGGTTTGAGGGTTAAATGATATTGGGTTTAGTAGTAATAGTAGTTCTAAAGGTTAAGTATTATATAGATGTTATAAGCGTTATGCATGAAAGGATATGGATTAAGGGTTATATCAGTGGAGGGTAATGCATTATAATATTTAGTATTTATGGGGTAAGGTGCTACCGATTATAGAAGTTGGGGGTCATGTGTTGGATTTAATGGTTATAAATATTATATTCATAAATGTTAGGGATTATAAGGGTTATTATTATAGACATTATAAGAATTATAGGTTATAAGGGTTAGGAGTTAAGAGGTAAATGTATATAGGGATTGTAAGATAGGGTTATGTGGATAAGGAGTTATAAATCTTAGTGGTAATAATGGCTATATGGTTTAGATATTATAGGAATGAGTGATGGAAATAATTAAAAATTATATAGGATAGGATTTAGTAGTTTTAGATATTTATGGAGGTAGAAATTATGGGGTAAATGTGGTAGGGGTTTGTGGTCATGATTTATATGGTTAGAAATTATTAAAGTTAGATTTTATAATGTTTAGGAGTTATAAGGGTTATAAAGTATGAGGTTGTAAATTTTAAGGATTTATAAATGTTATGGGTTATTGGGTTATATGTGTTAGCGATTTAGATTATTTGAAATAGATATTATTGTAAAAAGTGGTTAAGTTTGAATGGTTATAGGGTTATGGGTTACAAGGTTATTGATTAAAGGATATTAGAGTTTGTGGTTACAAAGGTAAATGTAACATCCAATTCCACTAAGTACATTTTATATTGACTTATTCTTTTAGGACACTTGCGAGCAAGTGATACGGTTATAATACATTATGATTATGCTTTGATTATGAGATTATATTATGATGTCATTGTGATTATATGTTAAATTTTAGATGTATGTATATTGACAGGTATTATTGATGAGTTCTTCTGAGTGTGAAAGATACATGAAAAGTTGAGGATGTCAATGGAATCAACGGAATTAGGTATTATTGATGAGTTCTATTGAGTGTGCAAGATGCATGACATGTTTATGATGTCGATGGAATCAACAGACTTCCTTGGACTCTGGATTGAGTCAAGGAGTGGATTTGTGACGCAACCCTGCCCTCGACGACACAGTCACTCTCACCAGGACCTTCATCGACTCACAGGCCCGAAGAGTCAAAGCTCTTCCAACTCCTCTAGGGAGTTCTCGCTACCCACAACTATCTCCTCGGTGATCTCCCCTTCTTCAATCGGGAAATCGGGTTTTGCGGTATCGCGAACCTGTATGCACAATCCCGTGCAACTCCAAACCCCAAACCCCGAATGCCGATGGTCAACGGTCAACACTTGTATGTCGGGGATTTCCCTATCGGGAAATCGCTATCCACGATGTCAACGGCTTGAACATTCAAACCCCGAGTACCGAGGTACTGATTCCCCGATACAGCGCCACCTGGGCTCCACTATATTTCGGGGTCCCACTCTGCCACGTCGCCTTTGGGATTTCGCGGATCGCAAATCTACGATACAAGTTTACCTTGCTGTTGGAAACCCCAAACGCCGAATCCTGATTCTCCGACTCCTCGAGATCGTGTGCCACGTGTTCCTGCTCTGATCAACGGCTCCCGTTGATTCGGGAAATCACAATTCACGATTTCGACGTGCATGCAACTTGCCTCGTCAAGCGTCGAATGCCGAACCCTGATGAGTGTTGGTTCTACCCTTTGGCGCCAAAGGATTTAACCCCACGCAACCTATCCACGATCCGACGGTCTGCGGATCTTCGTGAACTTCCACGACGATTTCAGGTCGTCGATTCTCTTCCTCTAGAGGAACCTCTTGCTCCAAGCCTCGCCCTGTTCGAAGCTTCTCCAGGATCAATTCCCACAATATTTGCAAGGAACTATCCCTCTTGAGCTTTATCAACTCTGACTCCTTATGAGACTTCGCACACACTGCTTGCGCTCGACCTTCAACAATTTTCAAAGTGTTGAAGTCTTCAGATTCTGTGCATTCACCTGCATCAGAAATATCCAGCTTTCTTCCTCAGACCAACTTCTGAGACTTCGACTTTGGCCTGCACTTCACTTGCAAGACTCCCCGACCCAATTCAACTTCTGGGTGAATGAGAATGAGGGTTTAACTGTCCAGCCTCCTCAACGCACTCTATACGGAGGAATTCCACTGCACTCTATGCAGGAATCTCCTGGCTCAAACAGAGAAACAATTTAAGCTCATTCTCGCCTCTCTCCCAGATTTCTAATTTGCCATGAAATTAAATATGCAACATATATAATAAAGGCATAAACAGACGCAAGTATGCAACACCATAATATCAACAACACATAGAGAATAANAATACAATAATACAAAGGAGGGTGCCTATATTCCGTTTTCCCTCACGAAAGTAAAACTGTCTAATCTAGACTTAATTAAATTATCTACTTGCATTAAATCTAATAAATGCCTCAACTACCTAAGGACGAGAGCTTATCTGCTCAAGGTATGTTACAATGTACAAGTGCGCTTCATCACATCAACGTATTAATGTTTGGCGCAACATATCAAAGTGTTTCAAAATTGGCGCTAGTGCTGCCTAGCTGTTCTTTCTTTCTCCTCGCGCGGGCTCACTTGATGAGGTGTGGATGCTCCTGCATCATACTCCTCCGCTCAAAAGATTTCATGGGCTCCTATCCATGAGCTCCTACACGGTGTGACCATGCTTCTGTATGACTGCCTCTATTTCCCAGCTGGCATCCTCCACTGGGTGATTCTTCCATTTCACCAGGTATTCAAAATATTGCTTTCTCCTGGTCTTCCTTCCTACTCGCTTGTCCAGAATACACTCCATCTGAGGTTTCTGTGCAACTGGCAATTGTTTCTTCCACTGGACCACTGGTTCCTCAGTTCCAGCTTCTGCTCCTGCAACCCTGTATGGGTATAAATCCGAAATATTGAAAATCGGAGATATCCCGAT
>SNQJ01S0017315.1:75675-103032 GCA_010110895.2 Picea sitchensis
CATCTTGAGCTTGTTATATGTCCCCCTTGGGAACCTTTCTTTCCTCAGGTGCGCCAGAACCATGTCCCCAACTTCAAACTGAAGTTGTCTCTTCCGCTGATCGGCTTTGCGCTTATACTCTTGATTGGATTTCTGCAGTCGCTGCCTCACCTCTGCATGAAGTTCCTGCATTGCCTCAGCGAACTCTTCAGCACGAGCACTGCTAGTTTCATCCTGTTCTGACTCCCTGAGCTCAGAAATTCCTCTCGGCTGTGTGCCATACAAAATCTGAAATGGACTCTTACATGTACTCCGATTCACTGAATCGTTGTACGCAAACTCGACCTGTGGAAATATCTGGTCCCAACTGCTATGGTGCTCCACCACAAGGCTCCTCAACAGATCTCCCAGACTTCTATTGACCACTTCCGTCTGCCCATCTGTCTGTGGATGGTATGCTGAGCTAAAAGCCAAATTAGTCCCCAGCTTCTTCCATAGCGTCCTCCAAAAATGACCTATGAACTTTGTATCCCTGTCTGAGACTATGCTCCTCGACAATCCATGTAATCTGACGATCTCTTTGAAAAATAAGTTTGCGATGTGGGTCGCATCGCTGGTTTTATGACACGGAATAAAATGTGCCATCTTCAAAAACCTGTCCACCACCACAAAGATGGAATCAACTCCTCGCTGTGCTCTCGGCAAACCCAACACAAAATCCATACTGATTGCCTCCCATGTCCTCTCAGGTATGGGCAATGGCTGATAGAACCCTGTGTTCTGCTTTCGGCCCTTCGCGTGTTGACATATCCTGCATCTGTCAACAAATCGCTTCACATCTGCCCACATGCCTGGCCAATAATATGATTCGCTCAGCTTGGAGAATGTTTTGTCATGTCCGAAATGACCTGCTAATCCACCACTATGTTTTTCCTTCACCAAATTCTCCCTCATGGAGAAATCTGGAATGCATAGCTGATTTCCCTGAAACATCAATCCTTCCTGGATCATGAAATCAGTCCATGGGCTCCGATCCCTGAGAACCAGATTCTCGGCTGGTTCATAAGCTTCTCTGAAGTCTGCATGACCTGCATACATGTCCTTCAGATTCTCAAAACCCAAGGTCTTGACTCTGAACTCCTGTAGTAATAAACATTTCCTTCTCAAAGCGTCAGCTACTTTGTTAGCAGTCCCCGAAATATGTTTGATCACAAACGTGAAATTCTGCATGTACTCCACCCATTTCGCATGCTTCTGGTTCAACTTCTCCTGTTGACTTACGAACTGCAATGCGTGATTATCGCTGTACAAAATGAATTCCTTGGGTATCAAGTAATGCCTCCACTTCTTCAATGCGTGTATGATGGCATAGAACTCTTTATCGTACGTGGATTATTTCAGCTTGGTATCATCCATCTTCTCGCTGTAATATGCTACAGGTCTGTCATCCTGACTCAGGACCCCTCCAACAGCATATCCACTAGCATCACATTTCACTTGAAATGTTTTTTGAAAATCTGGCAGCACCAAAATTGGTTGCTCGGTTATCTTCCGCTTCAACAAATTGAAGCTCCTCTCGGCCTCTGTTGTCCAGTGAAAAACTTTATGCCATTTCTTCACTGTGTCCATCATTGCGGCGCTAATTCCACTAAAATTCCGAATGAATTTCCTATAGAAACTAGCTAAACCATGAAAGCTCCTTACCTCAAAAACGTTCCTCGGCGATGGCCAATTCCTGATTACATTCACCTTCTCAGGATCCATCTTCAACTCATTCGCCGAGATTACAAAACCCAAATAAATGAGTTATGTCTGCATGAATGAGCACTTCTTCAAATTTATTAGCAGCTTATCCTGCTGTAACCTTCTCATCACAATGGCTAAATGCCTCATGTGTTCAGCCCTGGTCTTGCTGAATATCAGTATGTCATCTAGATACACGACCACAAACTTGCCAATGAATTCCCGCAGGACTTCATTCATCAGCCTCATAAATGTGCTCGGCGCATTTGTCAAGCCAAATGACATGACCAGCCATTCGTACAAACCCTCGTTTGTTTTGAATGTTGTTTTCCATTCATCTCCCTCTCTCATACGGATCTGATGATATCTTCTCTTGAGATCTATCTTTGAAAAATAATTTGCCCCGCTCAGGCAATCCATCAAGTCATCCATTCTCGGCAATGGAAATCTATCCCTGATGGTGATTTTGTTTATCGCCTTGGAGTCTGTACACATCCTCCAGCCTCCATCCTTCTTTGGACTCAGTACTGTTGGAACAGCACATGGACTCAGACTCTCTCTGACCATTCCTTTATCATGCAGATCATGTACCTGCCTTTTGACTTCCTCGTTCTCCTGAGGTGTCAATCTATATGCAGCTTTGTTCAACAAACTTGCCCCTGGTATGAGATCAATATGATGACTCACACTCCTCATCGGTGGCAACGAATGAGGTAGTTCATCCACGATGATATCAGCGAACTCTCCCAACAGTTCCTGAATCTCTTCTGGCAAGTCATCCACTCTTGTGCTTGTCAGGACAATTCTCGGCTTCCTGACAATAAAGAACTGTGGATCTTCATTCTTCTCTAGCTCCGTGAGAAGTTCTTTTCCACTCATGAGAAGTATCGTGCTACTTACTTCCAGCTTAACCTCCTTATCTTTTATCGGAAGCAGTGTGTGTGTCCTTCCATCCTTGTCCAAGGTGTAGGTTTTCATCCTCCCATCATGAACAACATTTCTGTCATACTTCCATGGTCTACCCAACAATACATGACAAACATCCATGGGAATAACATCACTCAAAATTTTATCTTTATATTCACCCATTTTAAATTCAACCAAGCATTGCCTCGTAACACTTACCCGGTGTCCTTTTTGTAGCCATGACACTTTGTATGGACTTGGGTGTCTGTTCGTCTTCAGCTCTAGCTTTTCCACCATCTCGATTGAAACGATATTATTGGTGCTTCCGCTGTCCACTATGACCTTGCATTTCCAGCCCTTGGTCTTGCACGTCGTCCTGAACAGTCTGCATCTTTGCGCTGTGTCCTCCACCTCTTTCTCAGGTTTCAAGAGAACTTTGTGCACTGTCAGTGACTTCCCACTTCCGATGTCTTCCTCCTCATCATCACGCCTCTGCGCCTCAGTGATGTGGGCTTCACTCCTGTCAATTTTCCTGTCTGGACAGTCAACGGCTTTGTGTCCGTCTTTTCCACATGTAAAACATGTGATAATTCCTCCTCGGCCTCTTCCTCTACCTCGGGTACGAGGAATTACATTGGCGTCAGCATATCCACCACCCTGCTCTGTATGCGGCCTCCTCGGCTCAGCATATTGCTGCCTTTGTTCATTTTGTGGTTGTTTCGGCTGTGAGGTTCCACCTCTCTCAGCCTTACCCTGAGGTCTCCTCCATTCCTCCTTGGGCTTCTGAGGTTTTTCTTGGGCAACTGCCTTGCCTCGGGGCTGACTCCTGCCTCGCCCTCGCTGTCCCTGTTTGCGGCTCAGCTTTTCTTCGGCTTTCAGAGCCATCTGGTACGCATCCTCAACTGTTCAGATGGTCAGCATGCTCAATTCATCCTGAATGTCATACCTCAGACCATTCAGGTATCTTGCCACCTTTTCGTCATCACTCTCCCGATGACCAACTCGAATGTTGAGCCTATAGAATTCTTCGGTGTACTCCTTCACCGTCATCAACTTCTGTCTCAGGTTCTGCATCCGCCTGAATAGTGTGATCTGGTAATCTCTAGGGATGAACTTCGCCTTCATCTTGGCGATCATCCGATCCCAGCTCTTGATCTTTGATTTTCCTTTACAGTGCCTATCCGCCTGCAACTCGTCCCACCATAAGGCTGCATGTCCTTTCAACTTGGTAACAGCATACCTTACCTTATTGTCCTCTTCGATATCCTCATAATCGAAGTAGGTGTTGAGTGCTCGGATCCAATCCAGCAACTCCTCAGCATTTAGACTCCCCTCATAGACGGGAATGTCCATCTTTGTCTTCGATCTCATCCTAGAGATGGCTCTGATCAACCTCTTTGTTGATGCGTCTTCTACTGAGACCTCTTCTACCTTGTGTCCAACTTCTTCTTCCACTTCGGAATCGCTGAACTCTCTAGCGCCAGCTCCGCGCCTCTGGGTGGTCTCCATCTCCTCGAGTCTCGCCCTGAGATCTCGTATTTGACGTTCCATCTCTGGATTCCCTGCCGGTCTTCCCCTTCTTCGGGCGTCCATGTCCTCCCGATCAGGTGACTGCCTCTCTCTTCTAGGTGACATTATATCTCCTCTGTCTCTTCTTCAGAAAGCAAAGGTACTCCCGCTCTGATACCACTCTGACGCAACCCTACCCTCGACGACACAGTCGCTCTCACCAGGACCTTCTTCAACTCACATGCCCGAAGAGTCAAAGCTCTTCCAACTCCTCTCGGGAGTTCTCGCTACCCACAACTATCTCCTCGACGATCTCCCCTTCTTCAATCGGGAAATCGGGTTTCGCGGTATCGTGAACCTATATGCACAATCCCGTGCAACTCCAAACCCAGAACCTCAAATGCCGATGGTCAATGGTCAAAACTTGTATGTCGGGGATTTCCCTATCGGGAAATCACTATCCACGATGTCAACGGTTTGAACTTTCAAACCCCGAGTACCAAGGTATTGATTCCCCGATACAGCGCCACCTGGGCTCCACTATCTTTCGAGGTCCCACTCTGCCATGTCGCCTTCGGGATTTCGTGGATCGCGAATCTACGATACAAGTTTAACTTGCTGTTGGAAACCCCGAATGCCAAATCCCAATTCTCCGACTCCTCGGGATCGTGTGCCAAGTGTTCCTGCCCTGATCAACGGCTCCTGTTGATTTGGGAAATCGCAATTCGCGATTTCGACGTGCATGCAACTTGCCTCATCAAGCGCCGAATTCCGAACCCTAATGGGTGTTGGATCTACCCTTCGGCGCCAAAGGATTTAACCCCACGCAACCTATCCACGATCCGACGGTCTGCGGATCTTCATGAACTTCCACGATGATTTCAAGTCGTCGATTCTCTTCCTCTAGAGGAACCTCTTGCTCCAAGCCTCACCCTGTTTGAAGCTTCTCCAGGATCCGTTCCCACAATATTTGCAAGGAACTATCCCTCCTGAGCTTTATCAACTCTGACTCCTTCTGAGACTTCGCACACACTGCTTACGCTCGACCTTCAACAATTTTCAAAGTGTTGAAGTCTTCAGATTCTATGCACTCACCTGCATCAGAAATATCTGGCTTTCTTCCTCAGACCAACTTCTGAGACTTCGACTTTGGCCTACACTTCACTTGCAAGACTCCTCGACCCAATTCAACTTCTGGGTGAATGAGAATGAGGGTTTAACTGTCCAGCCTCCTCAACGCACTCTATACGGAGGAATTCCACTGCACTCTATGCAGGAATCTCCTGGCTCAGACAAAGAAACAATTTAAGCTCATTCTCGCCTCTCTCCTAGATTTCTAATCTGTCATGAAATTAAATATGCAGCATATATAATAAAGGCATAAACAGACACAAGTATGCAACAGCATAATATCAACAACACATAGAGAATAATCACAGCCATGTAATTGAATCAAAGCTTTCCTATTAATTCAATATCTGTACATGGGGATTCTTCACCAGTTCTCTGCTTTGCTCTCTCCTTGCTCCTGAATGCTGCTCTAAATAATCTGAACTGAATACAATAATACAAAGGAGGGTGCCTATATTCCGTTTTCCCTCACGAAAGTAAAACTGTCTAATCTAGACTTAATTAAATTATCTACTTGCATTAAATCTAATAAATGCCTCAACTACCTAAGGACAAGAGCTTATCTGCTCAAGGTCCGTTACAATGTACAAGTGCACTTCATCACATCAACATATTAATGTTTGGCGCAACATATCAAAGTGTTTCAAAATTGGCGCTAGTGTTGCCTAGCTGTTCTTTCTTTCTCCTCGCGCGGGCTCGCTTGATGAGGTGTGGATGCTCCAACATCAATTTGTAATTATTTACATGCATGTGATATATGATTGATTCCAATATTGATTTATGTATATGAATAATTGACATTGTCCTTGTCATTGGATGCAGGTATGGTGATGCTTTCTAATTTGACTCACATATGGAGTAGAGGGGTCATACACAAAATCCAGACGATTGAGGGGGAAGTGTGGTAGTGTCCCTATAACAACCTACTAGCACTCTCATCGTGAACTAAACTATAGGTTAATGATTTCCTAGTTCGAGAGGTCCATGATGTTATGAAGGAAGACTAAGACATACGCTCATGAAGAATTATAAGGGGCTCACAATAAGGAGAAATCCTTATTCCTCAAACAAACCTTAGTATCTCACAAGGTCGACAGAGTGGAGTGTTGACTCCAAGTGTCGAACAAACTTCCAAACTAGTCAAAGGTGAGTGGCACCCTTGAAGCACGAAAGTGTGTCTTGAAGGGAATGTCACACAAATAAATTATGAGTCAATAAAATCTAGAAGGCCTAGAAAACTAAAATAAAATACTTAGATGTTTAGAAAATATCTTACATTTGATCATTAAATTAAACAAGAAAAATAAGAAAGAGTCTAAGTATAATAGTTAAGACTAAATTAAAACATAAAAAGATAATAAATGGATTTAGACTAGTGAGCTTAGTAAGAGAAGAATTAAGAATGAATTGGGTATATGCACATGTGTGAATGAAAATAATAAAAAGGAAATTTTTATTAAGAAGAAATTAAAACATGAGAGAATATGTGTCCACATAGAATAGCATCTTGAGTCAATCCACCACTAATCCTAACTAAAAGAAGACTCCTAATCCAACTCAAACTAAAATCTAGTTAGGGGACACAAAATAAATGAAGAATTGGGGACCTAAGGGACAATTAAGAGGAAGAATAGGAACAATTTGGGGAATGTGAGGGAAAATGACTAAATAAATAAAATAAAAAGGGAATTGACATGTGCAACTTGGCGAGAGTGTGACACATGTAGTGGGTGAATAATCCTTTAATTAAATTATTAAAAAATAAATATTTGTACATGAGGACATGTGTCATTGGGATTTTTCTATAAAAGAATTGGAGAGGAAGGGAGAGGGGGCTCACTTTCGAAAAGTATTGTTATGTTGTCAAACTTCTTTTGAACTAGTTTACTTGTTAAGAGTTGGGTTTCAAAATTTGTGAAAAAAGTGGAAGATCTTCCTTACGAGGGCAAGTTTTGGTGCTATTTATTTACGGTTTACTGTGTGTGGCCACTTTTCAACTCTAGGGTATAATTCGGAAGAAGAGTACCCATAACATTGGTTGGGAGGTACCAGTGAAGTCTTTGGATTGTAAAGAAAAAAGGAAAAAAGTTGCACAAGACTCTGGATTGTAGATTGACATCAATATCGTCTCATCTGGGTTACAATATTTTATTGCTTGATGTTGTAGATTAATAATTTATTGAAAATGTAATCAATTATTTAAGGAATAGTATGAATAGTTATTTTTTCCAGCACTTTTGAATTTCTCTTATATGATGAATCTTCAAAGTGTGTTTAAATTAAATTTTGAATTGATTTGAATAATAAATATGATATATAACATATCGAATCTATGTAATGATTACTTTTAAAATGGCTTGTTCTACAATTTTGTTATTATAAAAATATTCGCAAATGAAATGATGAGGTATACTGAAATTTTATCATTGAACATGTTGTTGCACTATTGGAATTTTAATTGTTAGCATAATTTCAATGTTAATGATTTCTCTTACAACCATACACGTGGAGTGATTTGTAGTTTGATGCAGGACACCCTTTGATATTGTGTTAATTCAAAGAATTACCAAATACTCACAAATCCCATTGGTGTTTCTATCAAACATATTCATGATCGTATGCAGAGAATGGGTGTACAATGTTGTTGTTGATATATGTAATTTTTATCAAGAATTATTTGGAAATATTCCTTGGTATTATAAAGTAAATTTTAAATTGTAAAAGAAAAAACTTGAATACTTACCAGTCATTTGGCGCAACAGATTAATACTTAATTTCCATTCCTTTGTAATTGAATTCTTTTAATTGGTTTTGTAGTTGAGACACTACAGGGATGATAGTTGCATGCACTTAAGACTTATTGCTCTAACTATAGTAATTACTCATAATTGAGACCTTCTTGAAATGGAACCATATAGAAGTAAACACTGTTGATTTTGTTTAATCCTTTGGTTTCCATTTGGAAGGATCAATTGATTTCCCTCTCAATGAGACCACAACTTCCAGGTTTCATGTTGATCGAATCCTTCAATCTTTGATAACTATTTATGGTGGTAGGGGATTTAATATTGTTGTCCAATCTCTCACGCCTTGTGTGGTTCCTCATGTTGTTGTAACAGACTTCTGGTCAACTCGCCTTGTTGAGAATCACGTTGGTTAACCTTGCAACTTTTAGCCTACATCGATTATTTAATGCTAACTTTGGTCATTGAAATCATGTCTCTTTTAGGTGTAGGCGGAGCCCATCCATCATCGTGGATTAACGTTGTAGAAGTGAAGTGATGGAATTCTCAGGAGCATCGCCAGCAATCACATGTGGAGGGACAACTCAGCGCCATAACACACCTTTTGAATTATTTTGGAATCTTAAACGCTGGCGTTTCCTGTCAATATTTTTGAACAAATAATTAGAAGAAGATCAAAACGGCTTGGAAGCAATCACGATCAATGAGATCTAGGAATTTCACTCTCAGACTTTAATGTAACAAAAATTAAGGGGTAGTTATTTTTTTTTTTGGAATCTTCTCTTCTTCGAGAAGACGAGTAGTCGAAAAGAACCCTAAGAATTCTCTGGGATAAATAGAGGTGTTGTATGCCCAAATGAGGCTACTCCAAATTAGTAGGATATTGATGTGCTTTAGTGGTTGTTGAATTCATAGTTATTGTTTTATCATAGTTGTAGACATTTACATTTGAATGAATATAACAAAGGAAAATTGACCCAATGCATGGTGTTACTATTGTTTATAGTTTCCGTGTTATTTTCTGTTTTCATGAATGAATGAGTTATGTTGTTGAGTATATGAAACTGTGAAGTATTGGAATAAGTTTGAAATAATTCCCTTCGTTGAGTTATGCAAGGTGTGTATATAGTCCGCAAGTAGTGCGTTGACAAAGTTTGTTTTGAATCATAAGCTTAGAAGAGATAGCGTGAAACTTCCATTTGCAAGGAGTGAAAAGAGACTGCTACAAGGTGTGCACGGTCACCCACAAGAAGCTAAGTTTTGTGTAGGAAACTGTTGCAAGGAGTGCATAGATTGGAAATTCGACTAAGTGTTGGAGTAATCCCTCTGAGGAGTCAAAGGGTTCGAGAGATAAAGCTCAGGAGAAACAACGGGGAGGAATCTTCACAGGGAGTGAAACTCTCAATATTTCATAAGTCATTAGCTAAGATCCATCTAGGAGGGAGCAGGACTGTTGCAGATCATTAGATCTAGGCAAGGTGCACAAGCTCTAAGTCTCTGTGTGCACACAAGAGTGAGGAGTCATTGAAGTCCTGAAGAGGCTAGGGATCACCCATCATCTGGAGGGATAGGTGGTGTAAGATCTACAACTACGGAGCGAAAGCAATTCAGAAGTTTTGTAGACAAGGAGAGAGAGAAATCACCAAAGATCCAAAGGCTGAAGTAGATCGCAACCGTCCATTGTGAATAACACATGGCAAAAATCCATCATCTTCGGGTGAAACCACTCCGGGAGAAAGTGAGTATGCAGGAGTCGAAAATCCTGAAGAGCCAAAGCAATTCACAGTCATCGATCTGTGAGGGACACACGTCGACAGATAGTCAAATTCGGGTGAAAGAACTCCAGGAGAAAGCGAAGGCAGGGGGTTTGAAACCCTCAAAACCTGAATAGCCAAAGTGAATCGTAGCTGTCAAATCCAAAAGGACACGTGGAAGTGATCTGTGGACTTCAAGTGAAAACACTCTGGGAGAGAGCGATTGTGCAGGAGTTGAAATTCCTGAAGCCCAAAGAGTCGAAATGAATCACATTCGTCAATCTGTGAGGGGCACGCGTCAACAGAGCGTTGGCTTCAGGTGAAAGAACTCTGGGAAAAAGAAAAGGCAAAAATTTTGAAACTCCCAAAGCTCGAATAGCCAAAGTGGTTGGTGGTCGTCGATTTGCGAGAGACACATGTCGATAGATAGTAGAATTCGAGTGAAATATATTCGGGAGAAGTGAGTGCAAGAGGTTGAGGCTCCTGAAGGCTGAAGTCTCTAAGTGAACTAGGATCTTCGATCTGTGAATGGAGAATCGACGATGGGAAGCCATTGCGGGGAGAGGAGGAAAAATTAGCGGACGTGCTAGTTCGCATCCCGCAATTCACCAATGTCGTTAATCCTATCAGGACAAGGGATCAATGACCATGATTTAAAGGAGATTTGGGTGAGCACTTTCCAAATTGTGGGGACAGAGCTCTCCGATAAAGAGTGAGCACATTGTCAGCCCACAATTGTTGTGAACCGTCGATCGACAAAAAAATCGGTAACGATCAGATTATGACCGTGAAAACCTTGAGGGTAATAACATGGCATGTGTTTGATTGAGTTTGAGACCATAAAGGTTCCAAGGAGTTGATCTAGCTCAAGATTAATAACAATCCTTGACTGGGAGGTCAAGCAACCCCTAGGAGATAAATGGGCGGGGGGGGTCTACATCAAGTAGTATCAAAGGTTGAATTTATTTTCAGGTAGAAAAGGAGAGCTCAAAGTTGTACTATGTGTGTAAGGAACAGTTAGCAAAATGTCACCAAGGAGATGTGTGGAGCCTCCTATAGACAATTCTGTTGTATAAAGAGAAATGAGAGAGCTTTGTGCAAGATTAGAGGCAATGGAAGCAGCACAAAGGATAGAATCTGATGATGGGGACATCAATGAGGTAGAAAATGAATAAATAGAAGTTGAATAAGATGCAGGGGAAAATATTTCTAAAGAACGCTTACTGAGAGCAGTTGTTAAATTGGGAGCTAGAGCTAAGATAGACATCCCAATGTATGAAGAAAATTTGGATGCTAAAGACTTGTTGGATTGGATAAGATCCATGGAAAAATATTTCGACTATGAATATGTCGATGAGGATAAGAAGGTGAGACATGATGTCACCATGTTGAAAGGAAATGCAATGTTGTGGTGGGATGAACTACAGGCTAAGCAGAGAAGGAAAGGCAAACAAAAGATAAAGAATTGGGACAGAATGGTAGCCAAGCTGAAGGCTAAATTCATACCCAAATATTATCAGATAAATCTGTTCAGAAAGTTGCAGAACCTGAGACAGAAGAGTATGACAGTGAAAAAGTACACAGAGGATTTCTCAAGCTGAATATGAGGATTGGACAAACAGAAAAAGATGAATACATTTTTTCTAGATATATAAATGGATTGAGATATGAAAACCAGGATGAGATCACCATGATGTCGATAACAATAGTAGATGATGCTTATCAGATTGCACTAAAAGCAGAGGAGAAGTTGGCCAGAAAAAAAAAAGACAGTGAGGCAGAGGTAGAAGCCCAAACAAAGGAAAGGGAATTTCCCATGACAAGGCACATAAAAACAAAGACGAGACTGAGAAACCACATAGTCACTTAGAAAGAGGAGGAAGTTCCCAAGGAAGACAAAGTGGTGGAATAAGTTCTTCTAGAGGAAGAGGAAGAAGCAGAGGAGGAGAAGTAAGATTTTATGCATGTGGAAAGATAGGAAACATGTCTTGGGAATGTCCTGAGAAAAATAAAGAAGGAGGTGAAGCTCACATTTCAGAAGCTCAGAAGATGAATGTTGAAGCAGAGGGAGCAGAAGATGGAAGGTCTCTGATGCTGAGGAAGGTTCTCTTGAAGCTAGAACTAGAAGCTGAAAAACCAGTGCAGAGGAACAGTTTATTCAGGACATCTTTCAAAACTAAAGACAGAGTATGCAAGGTGATAATTGATAGTGGGAGCATTGATAACTTAGTATCCATAGAGATGGTGGATAAATTGGATCTGGAGACAACTGCACATCCAAATCCATTTAAGGTCTCATGGTTGCAAAAAGGACACCAAGTAATGGTAACTAAACAATTCCTTGTTGAATTTAAAATAGGAGTATATAGATATGATATCCTGTGTGATTTGATTCTCATGGATGCATGTCATGTTTTGCTGGGAAGACCATGGTAGTTTGATAGGAATGTCATTCATTTTGGGAGAAGAAATACTTACACTTTGGAAAAGAATGGTAGAACACACATGTTGTTACCAATAGAAGAGAAGAAACTAAAGGAAGAATCCAACACAAGCATACTTCTCATGAGTGGGAAGGAACTCCTGAGTGAATTCAAGAAGGAATAAGACATGCAGTTTGTTGTGGTGAGGAAACCCAGAGATGTGCTTACAAGTGCTTCAATGGATGATTTACCTGAAGAAGTTCAGGAGTTGTTGGATAATTTTGCTGACATAGTAGTGGATGAGTTACCTAACTCATTTCCACCCATCAGAAGTGTAAGCCATCACATTGATCTGATACTAGGAGAAAGTCTACCAAACAAAGAAACGTACATATTGACACCTCAAGAGAATGACGAGGTAAGGAAACAAGTCCAAGATTTATTAGATAAGGGTTTGGTCATAGAAAGATTGATTCCATGCGCAGTACCAACTGTGTTAAGTACAAAGAAGGATGGAGGATGGAGAATGTGTACAAAATCAAGATCCATAAATAGTATCACCATCAGGTACATATTTCCTTTGCCTAGGATGGATAACTTAATGGATTTCTTAAGTGGAGATTTTTTTTTTCAAAGATAGATTTGAAAAGTGGATATCACCAGATAAGAATGAGAGAAGGAGATGAGTGGAAAACATCCTTTAAGACAAATGAAGGGTTGTATGAATGGCTTGTTATGCCATTTGGATTAACAAATGGCCCAAGTACTTTTATGGGACTGATGAATGAAGTATTGAAGGATTTCATTGGTTAGTTTGTGATTGTGTATCTAGATGATATAATGGTAAGTTTGTGATGGTATCATCCATTTCCAATACCAGAGAGACCTCGGGATGCAATAAGCATGGATTTTGTATTGGGACTACCAAGAACATAAAGAGGATGTGATTCCATATTTGTGGTGGTGGATATATTTTCAAATATGGCACACTTTATCCCATTCCAGAATACTAGCGATTCAACACATGTTGCAAATTTATTTTTCAAATAAGTTGTTCGACTTCATGGATTACCCAAAAGCATTGTCTTAGACAAAGACACCAAATTCGTTGGTCATTTATGGAGAACACTATGAAATAAGTTGGGGAATTTTTTTTCCTTCATCTTATCTTATCACCCTTAGACGGATGGACAGACTGAGGTGGTAAATAGAAGTTTGGGAAAATTATTGAGGAGTCTGGTCATTGAGCATCATAGTTAGTGGGATTAGATTCTTCCACAAGCAGAATTTCCATACAATGATTCACAAAACATGAGAACTGGTAATATCACATTCCAAATACTATTTGGAATGCATCCAAGAGGAGTATCTGAGTTGAGAGACTTAGAAAAAAGTGAGTTTAGAAGCATTGGAGACAAAGATTTTGCTGCAGAAATGAAAAATCTCCATAGCCAGATCAGAGAGAAGTTGCAGAAATCTAGCCAAGAGTACAAGTGTGGAGTTGATCAATGTTGCAGAGAGATTCAATTTGAGGTAGGAGACTAGGTTCTAGCACATCTCAAGAAAGAGAGGTTCCCAAGGGGAACATATAACAAGTTGAATATGAAGAAGATAGGGCCATGTAAGAATATCACCCATATTCAACATATCACAGATAATGTGGGAATATCACCCATATTCAACATATCAGGCCTGTATCCTTACAGGGAATATGAAGCAAGAGAAACAAAATATCAGAAAGAGATTCAATGGGAAAATAAAATGCCTGTAGATGAAAAGCCATAGATGGAGAAGATCATTAATCAAAGAGTTGGAAAGAAGACCAGAAGGAAAACATACTATGAGTATCTAGTAAAGTGGAAGGGACACCTAGTAGAAGATTCTAGTTTGGTAAATGAAGCTGATGTCTAGAAGCATGGAAAGTCAGTACAGGAGCTCATGGACATGAGTCCATGAATTTTTGTCCAGGGGAGTATAATGCATGAGAATCACCAGCAAGCACATGTGGAGGGACAACTCAATGTCATAATACACCTTTTGAATTATTTTGGAATCTTAAACATTGGCGTTTCCTGTCAATATTTTTGAATGAATAATTAGAAGAAGATCAAAACGACTTGGAAACAATCACGATCAGTGAGATCTGGGAGTTTCACTCTCAGACTTTAATGTACCAGAACTTAAGGGGTAGTCAGTTGTTTTTTTGGAATATTCTCTTCTTCAAGGAAACGAGTAGTCGGAGGGAACCCTAAGAACCCTCTCTGATAAATAGAGGTGTTTTATGCCCGAATGAGGCTATTGCAAATTAGTAGGAGATTATTGTGATTTAGTCATTGTTGAATTCGTATTTATTGTTTTATCATAGATGTATCCATTTACATTTGAATGAATATAACAGAGGAAAATTAATCAAATGCATGGTGTTACTAATGTTTATAGTTTCCCTGTTATTTTTTGTTTTCATGAATGAATGAGTTATGTTGTTGATTATATGAAACTGTGAAGTATTGGAATAAGTTTGAAATTGTTCTCTTCGTTGAGTTATGCAAGGTGTGCATATAGTCCGCAAGGAGTGTGTTGACTGAGTCTATTTTGACTCAGAATCTTAGAAGAGATAGCGTGAAACTTCCATTTGCAAGGAGTGTAAAGATACTACTGAATTGTGTGTACGGTCCCCCGCAAGAAGCTAAGTATTGCATAGGAATCTGTTGCAAGGAGTGCACAGATTGAAAATTTGACGAAGTGTCAGAGTAATCCCTCTAAGGAGTCAAAGGGTCCGAGAGATAAATCTTAGGAGAGACTACGGGGAGGAATCTTCATAGGGAGTGAAGCTCTAGAGATTTCATAAGTCATTGGATAAGATCCATCCATGAGGGAGAGGGGCCATTGTAGATCATTGGATCTAAGCAAGGTGCATGAGATTTAAGTCTCTGTGTGCACATAGGAGAGAGGATTCGTCGAAGTCTTGAAGAGGCTAGGGACCACCCATCATCCAGAGGGACAAGTGGCGTAATATCTACAACTTCAGAGCTGAAGCACTTCGAAAGTTTTGTAGATAAGGAGAGAGACAAATCACCGAAGATCCGAAGTCCGAAATAGATCAAAACCATTCGTTGTGAAGAACATGTGGAGGAAATATGTCATCTTCAAGTGAAACCACTCTAGGAGAAAGTGAGTATGCAGGATTCTAAAATCTCGAAGCCCGAAGAGCCGAAGCTATTCAATACTGTCGATCTGTGAGGGACATGCATTGATAGATCATCAAATTCAGGTGAAATCACTCCAGGAGAAAGAGAAGGTAGAGGGTTTGAAACCCATGAAGCCCGAATAGCTTAAGTGAATTGTAGACGTCATATCCAGAAGGACACGTGGCAGGGATTCATGGACTTTGGGTGAAAACACTCCGAGAGAGAGAGCGAGTGTGCAGGAGTTGAAACTCCTTAAGCTTGAAGAGCCGAAGTGAATCACATTCGTCGATCTGTGAGGGACACGCTTTGACATATCATCAGCTTCGGGTGAAAGCACTCCAGGAGAAAGAGAAGGCAGAGAGTTTGAAACTCTCGAAGCTCGAATAGCCGAAGTGGTTGGTGGCTGTTGATCTACGGGACACATGTGTCTATAGATCCTGGACTCCAAGTGAAATCTCTCTGGGAGAAGTGAGTGAGAGAGGTTGAGACTCCAGAAGGCTGAATTCCTGAAGTGAACTAGGACCATCGATCTGTGAACGAAGAATCAACAGTGGGGAGCCATTGCAGGGAGAGGAGGAAAAATTAGTGGACATGCTAGTTCGCAGCCCACAACTCATGAACATCACTGATATTTTCAAGAAAAGGGATCAAAGACCACAATTTAAAGGATATTTAGGTAATCACTTTCCATATTGCGGGGACATATGATCCGAAAAGATCTTTTACACGATTATAGTTGAGTTATTATGCAAGTGTTGATTAACCAATTAGGAAGCTTAAAGAAGGAGGAAGAATATATGACAATAAATCACAGCCATATAAACATGCACATAAATGAAATGAAGCCATAACAAGAGAAGTTGATAAAGGAGTTTGACAATCTGGTCTATGTCTCTAAGCCTTTGTCTCAGTGGGTGAGGCTTATTTATTTATGTTCAAAGCTTAATAACTACATCAAAGTAGTTCCAAAAGGTTACAAAACTGATATGTTCTTGTTCTCTCAGATATTAAGGACCCAACAGAAGAAACGAAACTCAAAATGGATGACCGAAGCTCCCAGAAATGGATCGCAAATGTGCGCTCCTCAACAACTTTCCTACATAAAAATGGCTTTGGGTTGGCTTTCCTTTAGCATAACTCTGCTCTGAATATCTTATCATTTCCTCAATAACACTTGGTTTATATAGACCTGAAGTTGTTTATCATCCCCCAACTTCCTCCCAAGATCTAGCCTTAAAAAGAGCCCAATATCTCCAAATATTAGCAAAAATCTCCAACAAACTGGCTAATAATATAAAATATAATCACTATTATATATTGAAAACCCACTTTATGCATAATAAAATGGTTAATCCCCTTTGGCCTAGCATGCGCCCCTTAATACTCGTTCATATTCTATTAATATGGACAAGCGTTAGCCCAAAGGGATGTGCACTGGCCCCTTAGCCTGAATCATGGGTCATATGAAAAATAACCATAGGACCACGCCCACATCAAATGTACCAACCACCAAACAAAAGCATTGTTGTAATGTTCAAATGGTGCACTTTTGTAATGTTCAAATGGTGGAATATCCCATAACCGTGGGCTAATACTTCTCGTGCCAACTCACAAGTCTTTGCGCCGAGCTGTGTATGGAATGTCGTATACACTGGGGTGTGGGCGTATGTTTTACACATAGCTGTGGGTTGGGGCCTAGTCCCAACCCTTTTCACCTCCATTAAAAACAATACAAAACTTTAAATAACTTTAATGTGGTGTTATATAATAAGAAATAACATTGGCATGCTTTTCAATGGACCTTTACCAAAGAACTCACCTCCTCCAAGAGGTCACGAGTTCAAGACCTGAAAGATTCGTAAAATTTTACATATAAGCCAAATGACCAACCACAGGGTGCCACGTGGAAGTCCATGTCTGGGCCATGTGACACCTCCTAATTCGCTAGAGAAAACGCCACTTTTCAACTGCTAGATGTTCCACGTCTACTGCCCAGTTAGTAACCACCACATCAGCACACATGTCTTCCATGTGTGAACTGTTCATACTTGTCGCCTATACGAGCATGCCACATGTAGCCCTTTCAGTGGTGACACATGTCACCTCCTGCTTGGTCCACCTATTGCTACCACATCAACAGTCCACTATGCCCCTACCACATCAGTTGTACAGCCTGCTACCATGTCAGTTGTACAGCCTGTTTCCATGTCAGTATGATGATGTCAGCAGGACGTCATGCTGACGTCAATATTGACTTTTTGACTGTTGACTTGTTTGACTTTTTACTTATTTGGGAAAACAATCAGAGTGTGATAAAACTCGCATACAACATCTATTTGAGGAAGTAAATATATGGCCAGAATCAGTATGACAATCCGATCGCAATGGAATTGGTTTCATCTGATTCCGAGAAATTTCATTTTGAGCCTTTTTTAGCCCTATCAGGATCCTGGATCTGATTTTGGATCACACCTCACCACTAAAGGACCTTTTCCCCCCCAAAAGGTTACAAAAATGGACTTTGATTGATTACATACTCATACAGAGAAAAACAAAAACATGATGTTGTACAAAAATGATGTTATAATAGGTCATCATTTCAACATGTGTGATTACATTAATTGAAGCAAAATACAATGAAGTTGAGACATCCACTTCTGGAAAAACCAAGTGGTTGGTTTCTTTCCTTCACGGTGTTCCTCTTGCCTCATTGTTAATATTTCTTCCTTCATGAGTGTATGTGCAATCATTTTTTCCTTCTTGGGACGAAGCTCTAGATTAAGCTTCCAACAATTAGCCTTTTGATGTCCACCCTTTTTGTAGAATGTGCAATGCGTTTTTTTCATCCATACCCTTTTACCCTTCTCTTTCTTCCATTGTGGAGTTGATTCTTTATGCAATGTTTCCTTCCTGGCCAATATAGGCTTTCTGTACAATTTTTTTCTCTTCCAACACTTGGCAACACAATGCTTGGGTGAATGACAATAAGTACATGGATACATATTCCACAAGTTTTGGATTACTTGATTATTCTTATTATAATCAAAAGGATAATTAGTAAAAACATGAAAATTATACCTTCCATGATGATCTTCACTTGAATTTGGAGTTGACTTGCATTCACTACCACAATCCTAGAGTGATACGCCATTTCCCTTTGTGAAGTGCTCCTGCAATTTCTTAATCTAGTCATTTGAAGCATTACTTGCTTCTGAAGTTTAAGAACCAATCTTGGAAGATACTCCAAGATCCACTTCACCATATCCCAATCCTAAGTGTCAAGGCCTTTCCATGACCTCAATAGGATTAACTATACCTTGGCATTCAATTCCAAGGCCCTTTCCTTCTTCATAACCCATCTTGGTTAGCAATTTCAAACCTACACCTCTTGTATGTTTTTCGAACGCACCAAAACCAACTTGATGAGAAGAAAGAGAATTTAATGATTGACCTTCATTTCATACCTTAGATTTTCTTTCTGAAACAAATGTCGAAGGCACTTCCTTCAATCCTTCTTTTCCTTTGTTATTCTTTTGTTCCAAGTAGTCTTCATACAACACTTTCACCATATAAACAATGGAAAACACTGAATTTATGAACTCCTTCTCATGTTCAAAAAGTCCTCCTATAGATTCCATTTTCTCCCTTAGGATGTTCTCTTCCTTGTTTAACACGCAAAACTCAAATTTCAAATGTCAACTAGCTCTTATACCACTTGATCCAAAAAGATCTTTTACACGACTATGGTTGAGTTATTATGCAAGTGTTGATTAACCAATTAGGAAGATTAAAGAAGGAGGAAGAAGATATGAGAATATATCACAGCCATATAAACATGTACAGAACTGAAATGAAGCAATAAACAACAAACCATAGCAAGAGAAGTTGATAATGAAGTTTGGCAATCTCGCCTACGTCTCTGGGCCTTTGTCTCAATGGGTGAGGCTTCTTTATTTATGTTCAAATATCAATACATACATCACAATATTGCCAAAATGTTACAAAATGGATATGGTCTTGTTGTCCCAGATATTAAGAACCCAACAGAAGAAACGACACTCAAAATGGATGACCGAAGCTCCCAGAAATGACCCGCAAAGGTGCGCTACTCAACAACTTTCCTGCATAAAAGTGGCTTTGGCTTGGATTTCCTTCAACATAAATCTTCTTTGAATATATTCTCATGGCCTCAAGAAGACCTATTTTATATATATCTAAAGTTGGTTATCATCCCCCAACTTCCTCCCAAGATCTGGCCTCAAAAACAACCCAATATCTCTGAATATTAGCCAAAATCTCCAACAAACTCACTAATAAAATCAAATATAATCACTATTATATTGTGAAAACTCACTTTATGCATAATAAAAGGGCTAAGACCCTTATGCCTAGCGTGTGCCCCTTAATACTCGGTCATATTCTATTAATATGGCCAAGCACCAACCCAAAGGGATGTGCGCTAACCCTTAGCCCAAATCATAGGTCAAATGGCAAATAACCATAGGACTGTGCCCACATAAAATGCACCAACCACCAAACAAAAGAACTTTTATAAAGGTCAAATGGTGTAATATCCTGTAACTGGGGGCTAATACTTATTGCACCAACTCACAAGTCTTTACGCTGAGCTGTGTATGGAATGTCATATATGATGGGGTGTGGGTGTATTTTTTACACATAGTCGTGGGATGGGGCCTAGCCCGAGCCCTTTCTGCCTCCTTTAAAAACATTACAACACTTTAAATAACTTTAATGTGGCATTATATAATAAGAAATAATGTTGGCACGTTGGTCAATGGACCTTTACCAAAGCACTCGCCTCCTCCAAAAGGTCATGGGTTCGAGACCCATGAGCTCCATAAAATTTTGCATATGAACCAAATGACCAACCATAGGGTGCCATGTGGCATCCCAAGTCTCGACCACGTGGCACCTCCTAATTTGATGGAGAAAATGCCACTTGCCAATCTTCATATGGTCCACATATACTGCCCATTAAGAATCAACCCAGTCAGCAACTGCCACATCAACACACCTGTCTACGACGTTTCAACTGACCATACCTGCCACCTGTATGAGCATGCCATGTGTCAACCTTTCAGTGGTGACACGTATCACCTACTAGTTGGTCCACCTTCTCCTGCCACGTAAGCAGTCTATGGTGCCCCTACCATGTCAGTTGTATGGCCCGATGCCACATCATTTGTACAACCTACTGCCACATCAACATGATGACTTCAACAGGACGTCAGTGTTGGATTTTTTAGTGTTGACCTATTTGACTTTTTACCTGTTTGGAAAAATGATCAAAGTACGATAACTCTCACATATGACATCCGTTTGAGGAAGTAAATATATGATCAGAATCAGCGTGATGAGCCAGTCACAATGGATTTGGCTTCATCCAATTCTGAGACCTTTCATTTTTGAGCCTTTTTGAGCCCTATCAAGCTCCTAGATCCGATTCAGGATCAATAGAGCTCTATGATAAAGAGAGAACACGTTGTCAGCCCGTAATTGATATGAATCTTTAATCGATGGGAAAAATGGTAACGATGAGATTGTGACCGTGAAAACCCTGAGGGTGATAACAGTGCATGTGTTTGATTGAGTTTGAGACTAGCAAGGTCCCGAGGAGCTGATCCAGCTCGAGAGGAATTAACGATTCTTGACTAGGAGGTCGAGAATCCCTAAGGAGAGAAAGGAGGGGGGGTCTACGTCATCTTCTCTACATGGTAACTTAATGATGAGATCACACCAGTCAATGATCTAGGATGCACTCTTTTTCATCGAATAGCTTGTTCATGTCGGTGCAGTGAAATCATTGTAGTATTACACCAGTTAACCACATTCGAATGGTTGATTTTGTAGATTCTACAAATGTGTTGAACCTGCATAGAATACATCTAGCTATAACATACTACACACATTTGCAGAGATAAATTGAGAAAGAAGAATCAAGAAAGAAAGAATGGAAGAATTCTCATTAACCGTTAATGAATAATGAATAATTTACACATGATATACTTTGTATAACTCAATCAATGCACATTGGAGGAGAACCATTGCATCATAGTGGTGGTATATAGTTATCTGGACACACACCAGCAGTTACGGGAGTGAACTTGCACCTATCCTAGTCTCTCAGGCAGTTACATGAATGAAATGCCACTTAACTAAGTTAACTAGTCAACCAGTCTTCAGTTAACTGAGTGAAATAGAGTGTAGTGAGGAGTATATCAAGGAATCAAGGGTAATGCACCATTTTGGTGATGAAACCAAGGAAAGTGTGCATTAGTATGGTGATGATCCCAATGTTGCATGGTGACAAAACCAATGTAGCATTTAGACTCAACTCAACTAGACAAACTGAAGTGTCAACTAAAGAGAATATTCTCTAGATGGAATATTCTCCCCTAAAATATAGGAGGCTAGATAATGACTATTTATGACTAATAAACAAGGAAAAACCTTAGGAAAAATAAATCCTAGGTGTGTGTTAAGTAACTCCAGCAGCCGCCCTAAACATCACTATGGTGAAAATAAAGAATGGGTCCCGACAACGAGGCCATGTTAGGTACCCAAATAAAAAAGATACACTGAAATAAAGTGAGGAAAGAGAGAAAACCTTATGGNCCCTCAAGGTACAATGTATGTAAAAAGAATAACTAGTAGTTGCTAGGAAATTGTTTCCTTCACTCCAAGACGACTTCACAAAGAATGGAACTTATGCTCAGTGAAGGTCTTGGTGAATATTTATGTCATGTGTTCTGTTGAAGGACAAAACTATAGGTCGATCATCCCCTTGTGTACTATGTCTTGGATGTAGTGCATGTGGATCTCGATGTGCTTCATCTGTTGCCTCTGAACTGGATCTCTGCAAAAATTTAGAGTGCTTTGGTTGTCACACCAGATGACAATTTGTTGATGAAACTAAATGTCCAACTCAGTGAGAAAATGTTGTAGCCACATAGCATGAATGGTTATTTTAATTACCCCTATGTACTTTGCCTTGGATGAAGATAGAGAAATGAAAAATTCCTTCTTGTCCGACCAACAGATAGGCCCGAAACCAAGACTGAGTGAGTAACTAGATGTGGACTTGCGATCAGTTTTATTTCCATCCCAATCAGAATTAGTAAACCCAATGAGATATAATGTAGAGTCTGTTGAAAAATGAATCACATAGGTGATGATGTCCTATACGTATCAAAGGATACACTTTGTAGCCTTCCAATGTAGCTCATGAAACTCCTGCATGAACCTAGAAACTATGCCAACTACATAGGAGAGGTCTAGTCTAGAGTGTGTGAGATACAACAAGCTCCCCATTAGTTTTCTATATAGTGTTTTTTCAACCAATGGAGTGTCCCCGCCATCCTCAAGTTTGAATCCTGATGGGAAAGGAGTCAAAGAAGACTTGCAGTCTGTCATGTTAAATCTCTCAAGGAGATCTCTAGCATACTTGGCCCAAGACAGTTTGATCTCTGAAACATCCTGACTGATCTTGTGTCCAAGGAAGAAGTGTAGTGGATCCATGTCTATCATCAAAAACTTGTCATTTAGAATCCTCTTGAATACAACAATCGTTGAAGTCGAGAAACCGGTGATCAACAAATCATTAAAATACATAACTAAGAGTAGAAGTGAATGGGTCGTCCTGAGTATGTAGACATTCGGGTCAGATTTATAATGTACAAAGTTGTGCTACAGTAGGTAGGAGTCCATATTGGCATACCATGCCCTCAGAGCCTACTTGAGGCCATAAAGGGACTTCTTTAGTCTATAGACTAAAGATGAGTCCTGCATAAATCCCTGGGGTTGCTCCATATAGATATCCTCAGAGAGATCACTGTGAATAAATACATTCTTCACATCCATCTGATGGACTTCCCATCACTTGGATGTCGCAATGGAAAGTGCCAATCATATGGAATCCATCTTCGCTACTGGAGAGAAAGTCTCATCATAGTCAATACTATGAACCTTCTAAAATCCTTTGTAAACAAGCCTGGATTTGTGTCTACTAATCTGTCCATATGCTACACTCTTGGTCCTATAGACCCATCTGCATCTGACAAGTTTCCTCCCAGAAGGAAGGGGAACCAAATCCCAAGTCTATTTCTCGAGGAGGGATTTGTACTCCTCCTGCATGGTGGATTCCAAAAAGGGATTTCCAGCAGCCTCTCCATAAGACTGTGGATCTGAATATTGAACCGAGAAAATATTCTTGGAGGGAAATGGTTCAGTGGAAGTGAGTGAAATAGGAGGCTCCTCAAAATCAGATCGAGTCCTCCTAGTATCGAATGGATCACCAACAAGATCCCCTGCATCCTAAAGAGTAGTATGTTCCCACTTGGGCCTCTACTTTGGCTTTGTAACTGCGTCTGGATGCTCTGACTCTACATTTGACTATACTGAATCTGTATCTAAATCATCTGAGTCCTTTGAATCAAAACTATCATCTGAAGAAGAGTCAGCATGTGCATGATCATCATCTTGGACAAGTGTAATAATGAAGGTGTTTGCATGTGACTGTTGAGGTGTATGTGAGACACTTTCCTCAAATTGGACAAAAATGAGAACAAACCTCATTTTTCTGATAGATGGATGCAGAAAAGGACCCATGAGGTCACTATGGATCATATCTAAAGGTGTAGAAGCTCTCTAAGGCTTTCCTTTGTCAAATTTATCTTGAGGTTGTTTTACAAGAACACATCCCTCACATACTCCCTTGGAGAAATGGATGTATGGTAGACCATCAACCAATATTTTCTTGCTAAGTTGTTGCATATATCTAAAATTCAAATGTCCAAACCTTTTTTGTCATATCCTACTACTTTCATCAGCATGGGTAAGCAGTAAAGAAGAATATGGTTCAATGAATTCAGAAAATGTATACAATCAAGATTGGTGATTTACCTCACTGGTAGCAACCCTCGATTTGGTTTGCATGTCATAGATGTCCAATTCATTTGGTTTGAATATGACTTTCTTTCCGGTGCCATAATTCGTCATCTGATACATGGAGAGAAGTTTGACGAAAAGTTTGGGAACATGCAACACATTCTTGAATCTTTCATTGGTGAGTTCAATCCTTCCTTTTCCCGTAACTTCAACTGGAGAGTTTCCCCCCATTAGAATAGGAGGACCTTTTCATGTATCCAATGAAGAATATAATTATTTTTTGGCAGCCATGTGATGTGATTCTCCTAAATCTACAATCCAAGCATCGGGAGAGGAGTTGATGGAAATCAAGGCATGGCTAAATTTCCTTTCTTGGGATTCTGATCTTTAGGCTTCTTCTTCTTGGCACCCTTGGGGATGTGATCTCCAAAGTTGATTTTCTGAAGTATTTGATTCATTAGGTCTATTTTTTTTTTCATGCATGCGGATTTTGGATGGAATCCTTTATGGCCGTATGAACATTTCTCCCCTTTTCTTCCCTTTTCCCCTTCGGATCCGGAGGCATCGATGAATGGTTTTGAGTACCCTTCCTTATTTGGATGTGCATGATATTTCCTTTTGTATTTATCTTTATATTTCTTATATTGATGGCTTCCATATTTCATAGTAAGTGCATGTGCCTTTGGGCCTTTGATTTTTCCCATGTTGATGAGCTTGGTTTGCTCTTATGTCAGGGATTCGATAAAGTCCTCAAGAGAAGGAATCTTCTAGGTGACTCTAGAGGTGAATCTAATTGAATGGAATGTGGAAACAAACAAAGAGAATTCAGGACCAAGTTTGGAGAGAATCGCGAGAACCATTTGTTTCTCCTCCTTAGATTTATCAACCCCGCAAGCTTTGAGTTGCGACAGTAAATCCTTGAATTTTGTAAATAAATATTGGATATTGTCAAATATTTTTGGATCCAATGTGAGAAATTACACCTCCAACGTGTGTCCCCTCATCTCATCTTGTTTTCCAAAGAGCCCTTCCAAGGTGTTCCAATCTTCATTGGGAGTCTTCTAGGAAGATATATGAAAAAGGAGATCGGGAGAAATAAGACTGCAAATTGTTCTGAATGCTTCATCCATTCGATTTAAATACTTGGATTTTTCTATGTATAAAGTAGGTTTTGTATTTGTATTTAATTTTAACCTATATAATCCTCTAGTTCGGAGATGAATCATTATTCTCTCCTTCCATTCATAGTAGGTGTAAGGTGTAACAATGAATTCTTTTGGGAAATCCATCTTTTCCCTGTTTTCAATATTTTGTACCTACAAAAAAATTGGTGTGGATTTTTCTTAGTAGTCTATCGGATCTGATACCATGTAAATGTGTTGAGTCTCCACATAAGAGATCTAGATAGAAAATACTACACATATTTTCATAGATAAATTGAGAAAGAAGAAGCTAGAAATAAAGAATCACTACTACATATGGGCAGATTATTCCACGAAAAGTTTCCACGCTTCCACTAGTTTCATCATTTTTTTAAACAGGGAGGGATTTTCATCGATATTGCCATGCAAGTTCGTCACAATATCCATGAAAATCTTGATTTAACCTAGCCTTGATTTTCGTCGCTATAGCGACGAACTTTCGTGGCAATACCAATGAAAATTTTGCCTATCTCATTGGTCGGTGTTAATAGCTAGTTGACTATTTTATCTATATTTACATGACTTTAAGAAACTTTGCGACACAATTTCTATAGTTGCGACATTTCTCTTGGATTTTGTTTGAGCTGTTTATTTTTCCCGTCACCCACCGGTTGAACAAATCCAATTCTCGATCTACATAGCTCGGATTTTGAACTTCCAAGGCTAGTATGTTATTTTTTATTGATTTACTCATTTAACTTGTGATTTTTTTTCAAATGTCCAATTTGCATTTAGCCTGTTTTTTCCTTGATAATATATTATAATATGTGTAGTACCATATTTCATGTCTTTGGTTTTAATTGGATCTAGTTAGTATATTCTATGTAAAAGGGTATGTGGATTCCATAATATTCTAGGTTTATGTAATCCACATACCCTTTTCCCTTCAATTGTAGCTATAATCTCTCTCTCTTTTCATTGATAAAGATATGGAATTGCTCTTGAAACTCAAAACTGATCGATGAAATGATAGTAATTGATTTATATATTCCCTGCTTTAGCAGGGACTAATAAGATACATAAACACTAACCCTAAACTTATGTTAGGTATATATGTCGTTATTATATAAAGAAAACATTTGTACACATATGACCTTATTATACAGATGTTATCTATGTCGTCATGATGTTGATCCTCTACACATATGATCACCTTATTATAAATATGTTGACCTTATTATAAAGATGTAGGTCACTGTAAATAAACATATCATAATCGAAAGGAGTAGCCAAAATATAAAAAATTGACATCTTAATGTTTTCTATGGTGTAGGTAATACAATTACTTGTTAGGACAAGGATTTGTCATAATGAATGAAAATGACAGGAAGCTTACTCAGTTAAGAGAAGCATTAGAGGCAAGGGGCAATGGAAAATGTTATTTCCCTTTATATGATTGTAGAGGCTTGCAAAATAGAAGACTTTTAATAACAACAGCCCAAAGACATTGTAGGGAGAAAGGGCACGACGAAGGGGGTTATGAATATCGTCTCTTGGTAAGAGGATTTAATATTTAATGTATTCTCTATAATAATCAGTATGCCATGAATTTTAGTAATATTTCTTATCATGATTTTTATATTTTCTATACACACTAACTTTTCTATGTTGTTTTTAAATATATAGATGATGCCCCCAAAGTGTCGACCTCCAGAAATTTATTTTCCAAGTACTAGCAGAAATACTACTTTACATGGAGATGAACTTCGAGATCAGAATATTGAAGCTTTTGATCAAGTTATTAATGATGATATGGATGGAAATAACGTTAGTGATTCAAATAAGGAATATGAGATACATAGATTGATCCAAGACACATTTTCTCCAATGGATGAGGACAACCAGGATGATAGTCATGATGTTGATCCTCG
>SNQJ01S0017315.1:112575-149155 GCA_010110895.2 Picea sitchensis
TATGCAACTATATGCAAATATGCAACTATATGCAACTATGAAACATGCAACTTATGCAACTTAAGAAACTTTATGGAGCTTATGTAACTTTACACAACTTTATTGCAACTATATTGCAACTTATGCAACTATATGCAACTATATGCAACTAGGTGTGGCAATTTCAACTTTATGCAACTATATGACGGATAGGTGTGGCAATTTCAACTTTATGCATCTATATGACATATAGTCTATTAAATAGGATAGATGTGGTGGTTTGAGGCCTTGTAAATGTCCAATGAGCCAAAGAAAATATGTTTAGGACCTAAGGCCCTTTTATGAAAACGTACGAATGGTTCCAAGTGCAACTATATTGCAACTTATGCAACTATTTTGAAACTATATTCTCAAATATTGGTGAGTGGTCAAATGAAACTAAATTGCATCTTATGCAACTATATGCAACTTATGCAACTATATTGCAACTATATGCAACTATATTGCAACAATTTCGTATGCAACTATATCCAACTTATGCAACTATATTGCAACTATATGCAACTATATTGCAACTATATTGCAACAATTTCGTATGCAACTATATGCAACTATGCAACTATATGCAACATGCAACTTAAGCAACTTAAGAAACTTTATGGAACTTATGTAAATTTACGCAAATTTATGCAACTTTACACAACTTATGCAACTATATGCAACTTATGCAACTATGCAACTATATGCAACTATATGACGGATAGGTGTGGAAATTTCAACTTTATGCAACTAAATGAAACTATATGCAAGTGTGTTGGTACTATATTGCAACTTATGCAACTATATGCAACTTATGCAACTATGCAACTATGCAACTATATGCAACTATATGACAGATAGGTGTGGCAATTTCAACTTTATGCAACTAAATGAAACTATGTGCAAGTGTGTTGGTACTATATTGCAGCTTATGCAACTATATGCAACTTATGAAACTATATTGAAACTTATGCAACTATATTGCAACTATTTCGTATGTAACTATATGCAAATATGCAACTATATTGATGCAGGAGCATCGTCAACATCAAAAGAGCGTGGGGCAACCACACCACATTTTGAGCACATGATACATTGTTTAAAAACTTTTGAAGATTGGATGCGCCAAACTTAAATGTGATAGTTAAGGAGAGGTGTAATAATAGATTGTAATCGGACCTTGAGCAACCCGCTCTCGTCTGAAGGACTAAGAAGGCATTTATGTTGGTAGGTAGCTTTAATGCATAGATTATACAGTTTAGAATGAGAGAGGGAAAACAGAATATAGCCACCCTCATTGTGTATTGTAACATTAACATGATTATGAGCATAGAAGAGAAGCAGAGAACTGTGTAGTAGACTCCATGTACAAAAGTTCTGAATTAATACAAAGAAACTGTGATTCAGACTCATGGTGTTCATATATTCTCTGTGTATGCATCTTTAAATGTTATGCTCATGAATGTTTCCTCTTTATGTCATGAAATTGCTGTTATGCTATGTATGAATGATTTCTTGTTCAATGTTTGAAATCTGAGAGGAAAGGGTAAATAAAAATGAGTTTCAATTGTTTCTCTATTTGAGCAAGGGTTCCTGTAAGGAGTGCAGTTGAAATTGTCAGCAAGGAGTGCATTGAAAAAAGGTTCAGAGGTTCATCTCTGAAAGCTCAAGAGAGATAGTGTTTGTTCTCATATTCACATAGAGGTGCAGGCAAGCACATGAGTCGTGCAAGGGGGAGTAGGCCGGGGAAAATCTCAGAGTTTTGAACCTGAGAAAGGTATTGAGAGACCGTTGTTGCAGAGCGTGGGCAAGGTCGAAGAGAATTCAACACTTCAAGTGTTTGGAGGTTGCCATAAGGAGTGTGTGCAAGAGTCTTCTTTAAGACTTGAAGTTGTGAGAAAGATCAGGAAGGATAAAACCTTTGAACTATTGAAGGAAGTACTAGACGTTGGTGCATATTGAGTGATTAGAAGGCATCGAAGTTTTGTGTCATAGGTGGATAAACCTAGGGGAAGAATCCTTGGTTCATTTTGCAGAAATCATCAGGGGGAAGAGACGGAAAGTCAGAATTCTTTGTGGAGAATTAGCGAAATTTCGTCAGCTGTCTGATCTGATAAAGGAGCGAGGAGGTTACGCCCGCATCCAGAGTTCAAGCTCAAAAGATCATGATCCATTGGATCCTCACCTAGTTACCCGTCAATCGTCCGATCTGACAGGAGTTGCATGGGGTTTAAACCTTCTCAAGCCGAGAGAAGGTCCCGAAAGGTGTCAGGATATAGAGATGTCGGGGTTCGGGATATCGAAAATCCCGTGGACAAGAGATCGGGTAAATCCATAGTGAAAACCCTGATACAAATTAGAATCGTCCATCTGTTGGGACAGGTGGAAGGAATCGAGAACCATCGACATATCAAAAGTTTAGAGAACAAGAGTCCAAGACCCTTTGAGTCACAAAACAACGAAAGGATCACAATCGTGGATCCCAGGAAGGACACGTGTCGTGTGATCATCCAAATCAGAGATTCGGTCATCGTGACTCACATAAGTGAGTGTTTTGGCTTTGCAACTGATGAAGTCTGAGATTTAATCAAAATCGTCCATCCATTTGGGATGCGTGTCCGAAATCCGAAGAATATGGGGTTCGGCGTTTCGCGGATCTTGAAGATAGGAAACACTTGCATTTTGGAATTGCAAAGTCCGAAATCCCGAAAGGAGGAAAGCTCTGTTAGGGGTCCCAGCTAACGTCATCTCATCATAACGGGGAATCGGGAATCTCCATGGTGAAAACCCCGAAGAAAACGAGGACCATCCATTTTTAAGGACGCGTGGCAATAATCTCGACTTTCGTGGAAAGTCCCGAAAAAGGAAGTCACATCGGGAAATCGGAATTCGAAAGATCGAGGAAATCGAAGAAAAAGGCATTTCGGCATTTGAAATCGTGAAGTCCTGAGGGAGATCCAGAGATGTTGGTTTAGTAGGTGATCACGGTCGTTGGTTGTGTCTAAGTCAACAAGGGGTTCCCAGTGACATCATATCGGGATATAGGAGATCGGGAAATCAGGAACAAAAGGTTTGCGACATCGGGGATTGTAAAAACTCGAAACCCGATTTTCCATTTGCCTATTGTGAAGAGAACATCGATCGAGCCTAGAGGTTGAAAGGAGAAAAAAAAAAAAAAAGACATGTGGGTCAATTTTAATAAAGATTCCAGTGGAGAATCGAAGGAGCCACTCTGACTCGCGGTAAAATTTGAACGATCCTTAAGACCGAGAGGTTAGCGCAGAGGCCTTTGCCAAGGCAGAGGGTGCGGTCGACATCAGGTTGGTATCAGAGCACAGAAAGGATTCTTTTCTTTATGTAGTAAGGAAAAGGAAAATTTTCACCATGCCGCCAAGGAGAAGAGACATGCAAACACCCGATCTGCCAGAGGAAAGGGAAATACCAAGAAGAAGAGGTAGGCAAATGCCTGACCCAATCATGGCAAGAGAGATGCATGATTTACGTGCCAGACTTGAGGACATGGAGACATCACAGAGATGCACAGTCGGTATTGGGGATCTTAGTGATTCTGAAATTGAAATTGAAGTTGAACATGAAGAAGAAGTTGCAGTCGAAGATGCAGCAAATGAACGTTTGATCAGAGCTATTTCAAGAATGGGTGCAAGAGAGAAAATGGACATTCCAGTTTATGAGGGAAATCTGGATGCTAAAGAGCTTCTAGACTAGATTAGAGCCCTGGACACATACTTTGACTATGAATATGTCGAGGAAGACAAGAAGGTCAAGCATGCTATTACAAGATTGAAGGGGCATGCGGCATTGTGGTGGGATGAACTACAAGCTGACAGACACTGCAGAGGCAAGTAGAAAATCAGGAGTTGGGATAGGATGATTAAGAATATGAAGGAAAAATTCATTCCCAGGGATTACCAGATTACTCTGTTCAGGAGAATGCAGAACCTGAGACAGAAGATGATGACAGTAAAAGAATACACTGAAGAATTCTACAGGCTAAACATCAGGGCAGGTCATCGGGAAAGTGATGATGAAAAGGCTTCCAGGTACATGAATGGCCTGAGATATGATATTCAGGATGAGATGAGCATGGTAACCATCCAAACGGTGGAAGATGCTTATCAGATGGCTCTAAAATCTGAAGAGAAGATGAGCCAAAAATAGGGTCAAAGAGGCCGAGGTGGAAGTCATCCCAAAGGCAAATCAGTTGTCCAAGAAAAAAATTAGAAGCCCAAGGAGGACTGGAAGAAACCTCAGACTCGAACTGAGAGAGGTGGAATCTCACAACAAGGGGAACAAAGAGTACAACATACTGAGCAGAGAGGAGATTATGCTCATAATAATACTTTTCCTCGTGCTAGAGGAAGAGGAAGAGGAAGAGGTGGAGTGATAAAATGCTTCACGTGTGGAAAGAATGGACACAAATCTTATGAATGTACAGATAAAAAGAAAGAGGGTGGAGAGACTCACATCGCTGAAGCAAAAAGGCGAGATGTTGAGGCAGAAGATGCTGAAGGTGGAAGATCACTGATGATGCGAAAAGTTCTCTTAACACCAGAGAAGGAGGTGGAGAGTTCAGCCCAAAGAAACAGACTTTTTCGGACTGCTTGCAAAACCAAGGATAGTGTATGCAAATTCATTGTGGACAGTGGTAGCATGGATAATCTCCTTTCCACGGAGATGGTAGAAAATATGGAGCTGGAGACAAGTGAACATCCGAGTCCATATAGAGTTTCATGGCTACAAAAGGGACATTAGGTAAATGTCACTAAACAATGTTTAGTTGAATTTAAGATAGGAGGATATAATGATAAGATACTATGTGATGTTATTCCTATGGATGTTTGGCATCTATTACTGGGTAGACCGTAGCAATATGACATAAATGTGATTCATGATGGGAGAATGAACACATACACTCTAGAAAAGAATGGGAGAACTCATATGTTACTTCCAATCAAAGATAAGGAAGTGAAACCTAAAGTAAGTAACACTGTACTTCTCATGAGTGGGAAGGAAGTCCTTACCAAGGTCAAGAAGAAGGAGGAACCACAGTTCATTGTGGTTAGGAAACCGAGAATTGTTTTGACCAGCACAAGAGTGGACGATTTACCAGAAGAAGTTTAGGAAATGCTGGAAGAGTTCGCTGATATAGTAGTGGATGAATTACCTCATTCATTGCCACTGATCAGAAGTGTGAGCCATCATATTGATCTCATACTAGGAGCTAGTTTGCCAAATAAAGCCGTGTACAGATTGATGCCATGAGAGAATGAAGAGGTCAAAAGACAAGTCCAGGATTTGTTGGACAAAGGGTTGGTTAGAGAAAGCTTAATCCCATGTGTTGTTCCAACAGTACTCAGTCTGAAGAAAGACGGAGGCTAGAGGATGTGTACTGACTCGAGGGAGATCAATAAGATAACCATCAGATACAAATTTCCATTGCCAAGGATGGATGATCTGATGGATTTCTTGAGTTGAGCAAAGTATTTTTCAAATATTGATTTGAAAAGTGGTTATCACCAAATCTGCATGAGAGAAGGTGATGAATGGAAAACAGCCTTCAAGACTAACGAGGGGTTGTATGAATGGCTTGTTATTCCGTTTGGCTTAAAAAATGCGCCAAGTACCTTTATGAGGTTGATGAACGAAGTCCTGAAAGAATTTATCAGGAAATTTGTCATTGTGTATTTGGATGACATATTGATTTTCAGTAAAACAGTGGCAGAGCATCTGAAGCATTTTGCTACAGTGATGCAAAAATTACAGCAGGAGAAGCTATTGATAAACATGAAGAAATGCTCATTCATTAAGACAGTTCTCATTTACTTGGGATTTGTTATTTCTGCAGACAAATTAAGGATGGATCTAGATAAGGTGGAGGTAATTAAGAATTGGCCATCACCGAAGAGTATATTTGAGGTGAGAAGTTTTCACGGATTAGCTAGTTTCTACCGAAAGCTCATCAGGAATTTCAGTGGAATTAGTGAAGCAATGATGGATACAGTGAAGAAAAGACATAAGTCTTTTCACTGGACAGAAGAGGCTAAAAGGAGTTTTAATCTATTGAAGAGGAAAATCACGGAACAACCAATTTTGGTGTTGCCGGATTTCCGAAAGACATTCCAAGTGAAATGCGATGCAAGTGGATTTGCAATAGGGGAAGTCTTGCGTCAAGAGGACAGGCCGATAGCATATTTCAGCGAGAAGTTGAATGAAGCGAAGGTGAAGTACTCCACATATGACAAGGAATTTTATGCTATCATTCAGGCATTGAAGAAGTGGAGACACTATTTGGTTCCGAAGGAGTTTGTCCTATACAGTGACAATCATGCACTGCAGTTTGTGACCCAACAGGAGAAGTTGAATCAGAGACATGTAAAATGGGTTGAATATATGAAAAATTTCACTTTTGTGATTAAACATATTTATGGTACTTCTAACAAAGTTGTTAATTCTTTGAGCAGGAAATGTTTGCTATTGCAAGAGTTCAGAGTTAAAACACTGGGTTTTGATGACCTCAGGGACATGTACAGAGATGATCCAGATTTTAAGGAGGCATATGAAGCAGCTGAGAATCCAGTTCTCAGAGATAAAAGAAAATGGATAGAATACATGATCTAGGAAGGATTGTTGTTTAAGGGCAATCATCTTTGTATTCCAAAATGCTCCATGAGGGAGAATTTGCTGAAGGAGAAACACAGTGGAGGATTGGCAGGACACTTTGGTCATGACAAAATGTTCGTAAAGCTGAATGAGTCATATTTTTTGTCGGGAATGTGAGCAGAAGTTAAAAAGTTTGTGGACAGATTTAGAATTTGTCAACATTCGAAAGGAAAGAGATAGAATGCAAGATTTAATCAACCATTGCCCATACCTGAGAGGCCGTGGGATGCAATCAACATGGATTTTATATTGGGTTTGCCAAGAACACAAAGAGGTTTTGACTCAATCTTTGTGGTGGTGGATAGATTTTCCAAAATGGCACACTTCATTCCATGTCAGAAAACCAGTGACGCAACTCACATTGCGAATTTTTTTTTCAAAGAAGTCATTCGACTTCACGGCTTACCAAGGAGCATAGTTTCGGATCAAGACACTAAGTTCGTGGGACACTTGTGGAGGACCTTATGGAAGAAGTTGGGAACTAACTTGTCGTTCAGTTCAGCTTATCATCCTGAGACAGATGGACAAACTAAAGCAGCGAACAGAAGTCTGGGAGACTTGCTGAGGAGCTTGGTGACAAAACACCACAGCCAGTGGGACAACATATTACCACAGGAAGAGTTTGCGTATAACGACTCAGTTAATAGAAGCACAGGGCAGAGCCCATTTCAAATTGTTTATGGCATACAATCGAGAGGGATTTATGAGTTGAGGGATATAGAACTGAATGGAACTAGGAGCGCTAGTGCAGAAGATTTCGCAGAAGCGATGAAGGAACTTCACAGCAAGGTGAAGAAGCGACTGCAGAATTCAAACCAGGAGTATAAGTGTATGGTAGATCAACACAGGAGACAACTTCAGTTTGAGGTTGGTGATTTGCTTCTAGCACATTTGAGAAAGGAAAGGTTCCCAAGAGGAACATATAACAAACTGAAGATGAAGAAAATTGGACCATGTAGGGTCTTGAAGAAATTTGAGGCAAATGCTTATGAGATTGAATTACCTGATGGGATCAAAATTTTTCCGATATTCAATGTCTCATATTTGTACCCATACAAAGATGAGGAAGCAGGAACAAATGATGAACAATCAGAGGTTTAGTGGCAAAAACAGATGCCAGTTGCAGAAAAGCCACAGATAGAAATCATACTAGACAAAAGAATTAGCAAGAAGACCAGAAGAAAACAATACCTTGAATACTTGGTCAAATGGAAAAGACATCCAGTTGAAGAGGCCAGCTGGGAGAATGAAGTAGAGATTCAGAAGCATGGACATACCATTTGAGAGCTCATGGACAGGAGCCCATAAAAATTTTTCAAGTGAGGGAGTATGATGCAGGAGCATCGTCAACCTCAAAAGAGCGTGGGGCAACCACAACACATTTTGAGCACATGATACATTGTTTAAAAACTTTTGAAGATTGGATGCACCAAAATTAAATGTGATAGTTAAGGAGAGGCGTACTAATAGATTGTAATTAGACCTTGAGCGACCCGCTCTCATCTGAAGGACTAACAAGGAATTTATGTTGGTAGGGAGTGTTGTAACAGATATTAAAAAAATTGACTGCACTGCCCAAGGCTACGGTTCTTGCGTATGGATAGATGGGTGCATGCATGATTATCGAACTAGGATCTTTGCAAGCTGTTGGAAATGATTATCAAACCAACATTCTGCAATTCTATTTCATTTTTTCAACATGTAGAATACTCTCAACATTCAACAAAAATCCTGACATACCATCAAAATGATTTACAAGTTACTAAAATAGAGGGTGGAATCGTTGAACTGGAGACAATTGATGTTAGAGAGGACATTGGTGGTGCTTCCAAGTTAAAGACAGAAGATGATTGTAGTGGTTCGATGGGAGGGATTGCTGATAAACTTGTCTATGAAGATGCACCGAGAACTGGTTTTGAATTAATGAAACTTTGCACTAGCAGTGGAAGTGGCAGACCAGACCTCCAAGAAGATGACAGTCCAGAGCTATCGAGGGTTAAGGATCACTTTCAAACAGTGGACAAGTTTCACTGGAAATGATGGAAATTCATTTCTCAAGACGAATGATTATGCAAGAGGAGACATCGAACTTTCCAGTGGGTTGCCAAATAGTCAGCCGCACTTCTGTTTTGCCAAAGGAGAAGGAAGAAGCAAGTGATAGCAAGCTTGGACACATGGGAGGAGGGAAATATTATCCATTTGAAGGATGAAGCTGCCAAGATAACATTCAATATGTTGATGAAACAATTCATTAGTTTGGATTCTCGAACTGTTGAATCGAAGGACCTCCTGAAGAGTTACTCGCATTTTATGGCATGACTTTTCTCCTTACCAATCAGACTTCCAGGCACAACTTATAGAAACTGTTTGAAGGGACGAGAAGAAGTATTGAGTGCTCTGAAAAATGTATTTTCAAACGTAGAAAGGAGAAAATAATTGTGACACAGAACTTGATGCCTGGCACTGGAGTTGGGCTAGATGTCAATGGAGATAGATGGACCATTAAATGTCTTCATTAATGATGACCATCTCTGGATTTCGAACAGCCCGCTTGAAGGCGCATTTTATCAAAGCGCAGCGGCCCCCACCATTTAGCCATCTTCTACACCGACCCAACATGAAGAAAAAATGGCAAACAAGCCCATGTTTAGATAGTGGTTTCATTTTTGGATCACTGAACTTTGAATACGCTTATATGGATCCATGGATTTCTAAAAGGAACCTAAACTATTGTTCAAGTTCCAATCATCTGATTCGGGTGAACGAGAGGCCTCACCAATTGAAACAGATCGAGTCAAGGTCAAACGACAACGCAGGGCATCAGAGGGTACTAAAAACGATTTTGAGGAATTTGTTGCACTGTTGGATCAAATTCAATATATGAAGACTAATCACAAGAACTTCGATATTTGGGAGGAGATATTAATGCGAGAAGACTCGGTTGTCAAAGTTATGAAAAGTAATGTCAAAGTTATTAAAAGTAAATTGTTCGAAAGGAAAAGACAAAACAAAGCATTCCTGTTAACCATTTTAATATGCCTTATCCTTATGATGACCAGCGCCCTGCTGAAAGCTTTGATCTGAACGTAGAGGCCACCTCAAACCATATGATCTCTAAAGGGTTTTAGACATTTGTTTGGGTTTTTAAATGGAACTCTGGACATATATCACTGTGTTGAAAAATAATCTGTATACGTGTTGAATCTACATTGGTATCAAGTATGAATGAAATTAAGGGACCAGCTGACAAAGCATGAAGTCTTGAGGTAACCTGTATCTATCACTACAAGTGTCCATGAAATGCCCGATTTACAAAGAAAGATACCTAATGATGTTACTGCAACAAGAAAAGAATCGCCCAGCGAGAAGGAAGGCTACATTGTCAGAAGCCGCTCAGTAACCGACTCCGGGAGACGAATATTATGGTAGGTGGTGTTACCATTGGTATGATGGTTGGGACGTTACCATTCAGGCGAGGAAGAGGGGTAATAGCTGCCTCAGAGATGAACAATGGGACGTGGAGGCCGAGTTATGCAAAACGCATCCACGTCGCTCTTCTTCAGCTCGAGAGGAGGTCCTCTAATGACAATAATAACATCAACACCTACCATGTGCTGGACAGTGATCTTGTCTCGTCCTTCGACTTGTACGCAATGCAAGGTGCATGCACGCTGAATTTTATAACGAGCCACTTATCTTCTATTCAAATATTTAAATTTGAAGGCCTGGTCGTTGTTGTCGCTGTGGCTTTGTCGGGAATCTGTTGCAGCTCTTGCAGTACTGCATTCATGGAGATAGAGATGAAAAAGATTAGGCTCACGTTCGGGTCTTGTCATACCCAGGAACCATCCATATAAATCTAATGTTGCAGTTCTCCCAAAACATCGCCTCCAGAGGATTGCTCGTCACCTTCATTACTTTAAGATACAATCATCACAAAGTCACACAAGCCAAGGAGTTCCTACAACGTCTTAAGCTCCCCATATGGTTCAGGTTCATTCCAGACGGCCTTCCCGAAGACTACCACCCCGACACCAACATCAACGACGTTGTTTTCAATCATATGAACAACAACTTCGACGACTCGAAATTGGAGCAGTTGATCCAGCGACTGAATGCAAATGAGGATGCAACGGAGCTAGTTGTACTGGCTTCAAGGTGCTTGCAGTCTGAACCTCAAGACATACCTAATTCCAAGTTTCTTGTAACAACATTATCTCCACTTCAAATACAGATAGAGGTTCCATCCGATGTTTTGATGGGAATAACTAAACTTACAACGTCTCTGCCAGTTATGCTCTCTCCACTTGGAAAGGCTTGTGCAAGAGTGGATCTCACAGCTGTGCATGGTGTGCTGGTCAAGACTGGATATAAGGATGATGAGGGTGCAAAAAATGAGCTATCATTTCAAGAATGGACTCAACAAGTCCAAGAGATGCCGAACATGAAGAAATGTGTAGACATTGCTTTCAGAGACAAGGATTTTTAAACTGCTCTTGAGTACTACTCTAAATTGGTCAATGTTATGACTATCCCAATCCAACTGTCTTTGCAAGGCATAGTTTGGCATATTTGATGAGTGATCAACCTCAACTTGCTCTCTGGGATGCAATGCAAGCACAGGAATGCCAACCAGAGTGGCCAACAGCTTTTTACATGCAAACAATATCCCTTGAAAATCTTGGTATGGAAAGGGATTCACAGGACATGATAAGAGAAGGAGCTACGTTAGAAGCAAAGAAGAACATGTAGCATAGATAGTTAGTTTTCTCCATTAAGGTGTATCATGGTAGAGATTGCTTTCTTGATTATCAATGAGTCGGGATTCACTGTCAATGGTCTGACCATTTGGTTTTTTCATCTGAGATAATTTATTACCTTTGTATATCATGAAATTGTCTTATTACTGTTTGTACAAATCAGACGCCTTGGCTATCACTGAACCGATATATGTTTGAAGGAATATCAATGAGTTTTCTCATTTTTAAATGCCCGCACTGCAATATCAACTCCAACGGGAAGCTAGGATTGGCCTTGTGCTCGGGTATTGTTTCAACCTTCTGGTACAGGTTTGAAGCAAGATCTGTACAGCAAGGTCTCTTCCAACCGAGAGTTGTTGAGAAGCAATATCCAGAAAGTTGCAGTAGGATTTTGTTTTTCATATTATGGTTGTTAGGCAGTGAATGGGCGAAGGAGGGGACAACCCTCGAGGAAATACAATCACTATTTCAATAAACTCGACCAGATTATATTACTGCAGTGAAGGCATCTTGATAGTTGGGTGATTCTGAAGCAAAACCGCAGCTTTCAAGTGCCAAGGAAGGAATGACGAGTGGTCAAACGATTAGTAACGGTTCCAGGAGTTGGCAGATGCACCTGGCAGTTGCAGAATGCCATGAAGATGAACCGTTTCAGATTCCTGGAACACTAAGAGTCTTATTTTTCTTTTAAAAGACTGATGTATGTAAAAAAAACGGGGGGGGAGCCCGGGAGCCTTTCACGGGCTGGGTTTGTAATGTATTCTTTTTATCAAATATAGAACAGAGTTCAAGAGATTCTATACTTTGTCACTGTCTGATTCCGTTTTCTTCCAGTATTATCGTTTCTGAAGTTTTCATCATTGTTTTTTCTGCCTTATGTTCATTATTTCAGCTTGTAATGGTTACAATTCAGTACAACCTCTGTTGTAGCTATTTAGAAGCATCCTTTAATGTGCAGTTTTTCCTCTGTTTTGCCGTGAGTGAAACAAGACCTATTCTTTAATCGTTTTGCCTCATTTACAAGTTTTATTTGTGCGCAGCCTTTCCTTTGTCTTTCATCGAGACAAGACCTGCGTTCAGATATTTGAAATTTTAGTGTTATTTCTTCTATATTAAGGAAGACCAGATGCTTGGCTTTTTCTTTCAGTTTTGTTTATCCCTATCTGCTATCCATCCTCATGATTTTTTAAAATGAATTAGACAAATGAGGTCATGCCTTTTGTTTCTGATCTATAAATGAGTGGAATGACCATTTTAGACCTGGTTCTAGAAGCTTCTTATGACTGATCAATCAACAAGATTGATTTCTTTTAAAAATGTGCTAAGGCTTGGCTCTTTCACAGCCTAGAGTCAACTCTTGCGACAACATTTTTTGGCGCCGTTGTCGGGGACGGAGGATGAAGTTATCTTCCCTGGGATACGACAAAGTTCAGATCTATCTCTTGATGGTGAACAAGGGATAGGCATTCAATTGGCTATGATCATTTACCTGGCGACTCCTTGGTTCGTACACTCTACATGATTTTGTTGGCGACTCCACTGGTCTCAAATGTCGAACTCGTTCGCCGCTCGAATTGCTGCAAGGTTTTCTCCTCTGGACTTTGCAAATTTTTATGGCTTTCCAAACACTGTTCCAGACATTAAAATTTGGGGGGATATCCTTCCTAAATTTGGAGAAGATGAGGACGACAATCCTGGTCAACATTTGTTTGAATTCCACAAGCTCATGGAGGAGTTAAATGTACATCGTGAAGACGTCCTCATGAAATTGTTTATGTTTTCATTGGAAAAAGATGCTAGACTCTAGTATAAATCTTTACCCCATTCTAGTATTCCTTCATTGAAATGTTTTCACACACTTTTTCATCAACATTGTAAGAGGATATATTCTGCCGAAATCCTTTTTGAAGATTGTTGTGATACAAGTCCTCTGGAGGGGGAGGAAGAAACAATAGAAATTTCTCAAGTTGATGAAAATGATCAGTATGAGGAAGAGTTGGCCCATGAGAATGCTGGATCTTGTAAACTTAATCAAGAAGAAGATGTAAATCTGTTTTTGGATGGTGACAGTCAGGTATTTCATGGAACCCTACAGGAAGTTAGCGAACCTATTTGTGATGATTTCCTACCAGAAGATCAGATTCTAGACTTTTCTTTGTTTCATGAAAAAGATATGGCTGCCATGTTCAATGATCCTGAGCATCATATATCACAACATAGAGTAGTCATGGATGTTTTAAAACCTCAGTATGATATGTTTTTCCAAGACCCTTTTGCTAATCTTTTGGATTCATTTAATGGAGGAATATGCTTTTTCATGAATGTTTGGTCACAAGAATTGATGAAAGGTTTGCACATCCGTGATCACCAACAGGTCAGATGGGGATTGTCAACTTCCTTTTTCAGCCTGCTCGAAGAAAGTGTAAAAAAATTTCAAGTAGGCAAGTATTGGATTGGCTTCACTAGCATTTTCGTATCATTTGATTCTGGAAATTTTTCAGTAGTTCGAGTAGGTGATGTATATAAATAAGCTTGACTTAAAGCACTAGATTGCAGCGGTAGTTTTCAATATGTTTTCATTTCAGTATCCAGTATGGTTTTGTTATAAGCATTACGAATCCATAGCCCAATGGATAAATAAGCAGTTTTTCGTTCCGCGAAAATGCAAGTAAAGGGACAGCGTTCAGGGTTTGATAAGTATGATTTCGGGAAGCCAAATGGATGAAGGCACTTGGTCTACGGTTCTTGGCACTTTCAGGAAAGCACAATCCCTAGTTGGAGCCAATGTTGTAACAGATATTAAAAAAATTGACTGCACTGCCCAAGGCTACGGTTCTTGCATATGGATAGACGGGTGCATGCATGATTATTGAACTAGGATCTTTGCAAGCTGTTGGAAATGATTATCAAACCAACATTCTGCAATTCTATTTCAGTTTTTCAACATGTAGAATACTCCGTACATTTAACAAAAATCTTGACATACCATCAAAATTATTTACAAGTTACTGAAATAGAGGGTGGAATCGTTGAACTGGAGACAATTGATGTTAGAGAGGACATTGGTGGTGCTTCCAAGTTAAAGAAAAAAGATGATTGTAGTGGTTCGATGGGAGGGATTGTTGATAAACTTGTCTATGAAGATGCACCGAGAAATGGTTTTGAATTAACGAACCTTTGCACTAGCAGTGGAAGTGGCAGACCAGACCTCCAAGAAGATGACAGTCCAGAGCTATCGAGGGTTAAGGATCACTTTCAAACAATGGACAAGTTTCATTGGCAACGATGGAAATTCATTTCTCAAGATGAATGATTATGCAAGAGGAGACATCGGACTTTCCAGTGGGTTGCCAAATAGTCAGCCGCACTTCTGTTTTTCCAAAGGAGAAGGAAGAAGCAAGTGATAGAAATCCTAGACACATGGGAGGAGGGAAATATTATCCATTTGAAGGACGAAGCTGCCAAGATAACATTCAATATGCTGATGAAACAATTCATTAGTTTGGATTCTGGAACTGTTGAATCGAAGGACCTCCTGAAGAGTTACTCGCATTTTATGGCATGACTTTTCTCCTTACCAATCAGACTTCCAGGAACAACTTATAGCAACTGTTTGAAGGGACGAGAAGAAGTATTGAGTGCTCTGAAAAATGCATTTTGGAATGTAGAAAGGAGAAAAGAATTGTGACACAGAACTTGATGCCTGGCACTGGAGTTGGGCTAGATGTCAATGGAGATAGATGGACCATTAAATGTCTTCATTAATGATACCCATCTCTGGATTTCGAAGAACCCGCTTGAAGGCACATTTTATCAAAGCGCAGCGGCCCCCACCGTTCAGACATCTTCTACACCAACCCAACATGAAGAAAAAATGGCAAACAAGCCCATGTTTAGATAGTGGTTTCATTTTTGGATCACTAAACTTTGAATACGCTTATATGGATCCATGGATTCCTGAAAGGAACCTAAACTATTGTTCGAGTTCCAATCATCTGATTCGGGTGAACGGGAGGCCTCACCAATTGAAACAGATCGAGCCAAGGTCAAACGACAACGCAGGGCATCTGAGGGTACTAAAAACGATTTTGAGGAATTTGTTGCACTATTGGATCAAATTCAATATATGAATACTAATCACAAGAACTTCGGTATTTGGGAGGAGATATTAATGTGAGAAGACTCGGTTTTCAAAGTTATGAAAAGTAATGTCAAAGTTATTAAAAGTAAATCGTTCGGGAGGAAAAGACAAAACAAAACATTCCTGTTAACCATTTTAATATGCCTTATCCTTCTGATGACAAGCGCCCCTGCTGAAAGCTTTGATCTGAACGTAGAGGCCGCCTCAAACCATATGATCTCTAAAGGGTTTTAGACATTTGCTTGGGTTTTTAAATGGAACTCTGGACATATATCGCTGTGCTAAAAAATAATCTGTATACGTGCCGACTCTACATTGGTATCAACTATGAATGAAATTAAGGGAGCATCTGACAAAGCATGAAGTCTTGAGGGAACCTGTATCTATCACTACAAGTGTCCATGAAATACCTGATTTACAAAGAAATATACCTAATGATGTTACTGCAACAAGAAAAGAATCGCCCGGCGAGAAGGAAGGCTGCATTGTCAGAAGCCGCTTAGTAACCGACTCCGGGAGAGGAATATTATGGCAGGTGGCGTTACCATTGGTATGATGGTTGGGACGTTACCATTCAGGCGAGGAAGAGGGGCAATAGCTGCCTCAGAGATGAACAATGGGACATGGAGGCCGAGTTATGAAAAACGCATCCACGTCGCTCTTCTTCAGCTTGAGAGGAGGTCCTCTAATGATGATACTAACATCAACACCCACCATGTGCTGGATAGTGATCTTGTCTCGTCCTTCGACTTGCACGCTGAATTTTATAACGAGCCACTTATTTTCTATTCAAGTATTTAAATTTGAAGGCTTGGTCATTGTTGTCGCTGTGGCTTTGTCAAGAATCTGTTGCAGCTCTTGCAGTACTGCAGTCATGGAGATAGAGATGAAAAAGATTAGGCTCACGTCCGGGTCTTGTCATACCCAGGAACCAGCCATATAAATATAATGTTGCAGTTCTCCAAAAACATTGCCTCCAGAGGATTGCTCGTCACCTTCGTTACTTTAAGCTACAATCATCACAAAGTCACATAAGCTAAGGAGTTCCTGCAACGGCTTAAGCTCCCCATACAGTTCGGGTGCATTCCATACGGCCTTACCAAAGACTACCACCCCGACACCAACATCAGCGACGTTGTTTTCAATCATATGAACAACAACTTCGATGACTCAAAATTGGAGCAGTTGATCCAGCGACTGAATGCAAATGAGGATGCAACGGAGCTAGTTGTACTGGCTTCAAGGTGCTTGCAGTCTGAACCTAGAGACATACCTAATGCCAAGTTTCTTGTAATAGCATTAGCTCCACTTCAAATACAGATAGAGGTTCCATCCGATGTTTTGATGGGCATAACTAAAGTTACAACGTCTCTGCCAGTTATGCTCTCTCCACTTGGAAAGGCTTGTGCAAGAGTGGATCTCACAGCTGTGCATGATGTGCTGGTCAAGACTGGATATAAGGATGATGAGGGTGCAAAAAATGAGCTATCATTTCAAGAATGGACTCAACAAGTCCAAGAGATGCCGAACATGAAGAAATGTGTAGACATTGCTTTCAGAGACAAGGATTTTTAAACTGTTATTGAGTACTACTCTAAATTGGTCAATGTTATGACTATCCCATCTCCAACTGTCTTTGCAAGGCGTAGTTTGGCATATTTGATGAGTGATCAACCTCAAATTGCTCTCCGGGATGCAATGCAGGCACAGGAATGCCAACCAGAGTGGCCAACAGCTTTTTACATGCAAACAATATCCCTTGAAAAGCTTGGTATGGAAAGAGATTCACAGGACATGATAAGAGAAGAAGCTACGTTAGAAGCAAAGAAGAACATGTAGCATAGCTAGTTAGTTTTCTCCATTAAGGTGTATCATGGCAGAGATTGCTTTCTTGATTATCAATGAGTCGAGATTCACTGTCAATGGTTTGACCATTTGGTTTTTTCATCTGAGATAATTTATTACCTTTGTATATCATGAAATTGTCTTATTACTGTTTGTACAAATCAGACGCCTTGGCTATCACTGAACCGATATATTTTCGAAGGAATATCAATGAGTTTTCTCATTTTTAAATGCCTGCACTGCAATATAACCTCCCACGGGAAGCTAGGATTGGCCTTGTGCTCGGGTATTGTTTCAACCTTCTGGTATAGGTTTGAAGCAAGATCTGTACAACAAAGTCTCTTCCGACCGAGAGTTGTTGAGCAGCAGTATCCAGAAAGATGCAGTAGGATTTTGTTTTTCATATTATGGTTGTTAGGCAGTGAATGGGTGAAGGAGGGGAGAACCCTCGAGGAAATACAATCACTATTTCAATAAACTCGACCAGATTATATTACTGCAGTGAAGGCATCTTGCTAGTTGGGCGATTCTGAAGAAAAACCGCAGCTTTCAAGTGCCAAGGAAGGAATGATGAGTGGTCAAACGATTAGTAACGGTTCCAGGAGCTGGAAGATGCGCCTGGCAGTTGCAGAATGCCATGAAGATGAACTGTTTCAGATTCCTGGAACACTAAGAGTCTTATTTCTAATTTAAAAGACTGATGTATGTAAAAAAAAAGGGGGGGAGCCTGGGAGCCTTTCACAGGCTGGGTTTGTAATGTATTATTTTTATCAAATATAGAAAAGAGTTCAAGAGATTCTATACTTTGTCACTGTCTGATTCCATTTTCTTCCAGTATTATCGTTTCTGAAGTTTTCATCACTGTTTTTTCTTCCTTATGTTCTTTATTTCAGCTTGTAATGGTTACAATTCAATACAACCTCTGTTGTAGCTATTTAGAAGCATCATTTAATGTGCAGTTTTTCCTCTGTTTTGCCGTGAGTGATGTGCTTTAATCATTTTTCCTCATTTACAAGTTTTATTTGTGCGCAACCTTTCCTCTGTCTTTCATCGAGACAAGACCTGCATTCAAATATTTGAAATTTCAGTGTTATTTCTTCTATTGAAAGGAAGACCAGATGCTTGGCTTTTTCTTTTAGTTTTGTTCATCCCTATCTGCTATCCATCCTCATGATTTTTTAAAATGAATTAGACAAACGAGGTCATGCCTTTTGTTTCTGATCTATAAATGAGTGGAATGACCATTTTAGACCTGGTTCTAGAAGCTTCCTATGACTGATCAATCAACAAGGTTTATTTCTTTTAAAAATGTGCTAAGGCTTGTCTCTTTCACAGCCTAGAGTCAACTCTTGCAACAACAGGTAGCTTTAATGCATAGATTAGACAGTTTACAATGAGAGAGGGAAAACAAAATATAGACACCCTCATTGTGTATTGAAACATTAGCATGATTATGAGCATAGAAGAGAAGCAGAGAGCTGTGTAGCAGACTCCATGTACATAAGTTCTGAATTAATACAAAGAAACTGTGATTCAGACTCATGGTGTTCATATATTCTCTATGTATGCATCTTTAAATGTTATGCTCATGAATGTTTGCTCTTTTTGTCATGCAATCGCTTTTATGCTATGTATGAATGATTTCTTGTTGAATGTTTGAAATCTGAGACGAAAGGTTAAATAGAAATGAGTTTCAATTGTTTCTCTATCTGAGCAAGGGTTCCTTCAAGAAGTGCAGTTGAAATTGTCCACAAGGAGTGCGTTGACAAAAGGTTCAGAGGTTTGTCTCTGAAATCTTAGGAGAGATAGCGTTTGTTCTCATATTCACATAGAGGTGCAGGTAGGCATAGCAGCCGTGCAAGGGGGAGCAGGCCAGGGAAAATCTCAGAGTTTCGAACCTGAGAAAGGTATTGAGAGACCATTGCTCCAGAGTGTGCACAAGGTCGAAGAGCATTCAACACTTCAAGTGTTTGGAGGTTGCTTCAAGGAGTGCGTGCAAGAGTCTTCTTTTGAGACTCAAAGTTGTGAGAAAGCTCAGGAAGGATAAAACCTTTGAACTATTGAAGGCAGTATTAGTCGTTGGTGCATATTGAGTGATTACAAGGCATCGAAATTTTGTGTCATAGGTGGATAAACCTGGGGGAGGAATCCTTGGTTCATTTTGCAGAAATCATCAGGGGGAAGAGACGGACGGTCAGAATTCTCTGTGGAGAATTAGCGAAATCCCATCAGCCGTCCGATCTAATAAAGGAGCGAGGAGGTTATGGCCGCGTCTGGAGTTCAAGATTAGAAGATCGTGAGTCATTGGATCCTCACCTAGTTACCCATCATTCGTCCGATCTGACAAGAGTTTCACGGGGTTTAAACCTTCTCAAGCCGAGCGAAGGTCCTGAAAGGTGTCGGGATATCGAGGTGTCGGGGTTCGAGATATCGAAAATCTCGTGGACAAGAGATCGAGTAAATCCATAGTGAAAACCTCGATACAAATCAGAACCATCCATTTTTTGGGACAGGTGGTAGGAATCGAGAACCATCGACATATCGGAAGTTTAGAGACCAAGAGTCCGAGACCCTTTGAGTCGCGAAACAACAAAATGATCACAGTTGTGGATCCCAGGAAGGACACGTGTCGTGTGATCATCCAAATTGGAGATTCAGTCATCGGGACTCACATAAGTGAGTGTTTTGGCTTTACAATTGATGAAGTCCGAGATTTAATCAGAACCGTCCATCCATTTGGGACGCGTGTCGGAAATCCGAAGAAGATGGGGTTTGACGTTTCACGGATCTTGAAGACAGGAAACACTTGCATTTTGGAATTGCGAAGTCCAAAATCCTGAAAGGAGGAAATCTCCATTAGGGGTCCTAGCTGACGTCATCTCGACATAATGGGGAATCGGGAATCTTCATGGTGAAAACCTCGAAGCAGACGAGGACCATCCATTTTTAAGTACGCATGGCAATAATCTCGACTTTCGGGGAAAGTCTCGAAAAAGGAAGTCGCATCGGGAAATCGGAATTCGAGAGATCGGGGAAATCGAAGACAAAGGCATTTCAGCATTTGAAATCACGAAGTCCCGAGGAAGATCCGGAGCCGTTGGTTTAGTAGGTGATCATGAACGTTGGTTGTGTCTAAGTCAACAAGGGGTTCCCAGTGACATCATATCGGGATATAGGAGATCGGGAAATCGAGAACAAAAGGTTTGCGACATTGGGTATTGTAAAACCCCAAAAACCGATTTTCCATTTGCTTGTTGTGAAGAGAACAACGATCGGGTCTAGAGGCTGAAAGGAGAAAAAAAAAAAAAAAAAAAGACCTGTGGGTCAATTTTAATAAAGATTCCAGTGGAGAATCGAAGGAGCCACTCCATCTCGAGGTAAAATTTGAACGATCCTTAAGACTTGTAGGTTAGCGTAGAGGCCTTTGCCGAGGCAGAGGGTGTGGTCGACGTCATATATGCAACTATGCAACATGAAACTTATGCAACTTATGAAACTTTATGGAACTTATGCAACTTTACACAACTTTATTGAAACTTATGAAACTATATTGCAACTTATGCAACTATATTGTAACTTATGAAACTTATGCAACTATATTACAACTATATGCAACTAGGTGTGGCAATTTCAACTTTATGCAACTATATGACAGATGGGTGTGGCAATTTCAACTTTATGCAACTATATGCAACTATGTTGGTACCAAAAATGTATATTGGCACGATAACTTATTTTCTTGTTTTAACGAGTGTAGGTACCACCAAATAGGTATCTGTCGGATCTATCTTCCTCGAGTGATGATCAAGATATAATAAGAGAGGTTGAAAGTGAGATGTGTTGTACTAGATCTACTGGTTCTAGATTAACTAGGTTGGAAAAGGTAAGGAAAAGATTTGGTACATGTGTTGAGCTCTAAAGATGTCTAAAAATAACCTTAGTTTAACATTAATTCATCAACCCGAGGATTCGTCTTTTATCTCAAAGAATATCGGCAAAGACTATGTAGATAGATTATAGAGGCTAAAATCATGTAGCGAAAGTAGATCTAAGTTTGTCAACAATCAAGTTCCTCAAACATTCATTAAAGATTCTAGGGATTGAAATCTAAAGCTATGCAAAAGAAAAGGAACTAAATAATCTATTGAATTCATTCTAAGAGAAGTAATTGAATCTAGATAAAGACTTGCAGGAATTGCTATCATTATGAATCAAAATTGTTGAAAAGAAAAGGGTGAATTATTTTATCTATGGAAAGAAACATTGACTGTAATCTAACTGAAAAGAAACGACAATCAGATTTCTATTGAAAGGAACAACAACTATATTCTAGTGGAAAGGAACAACAGATGTAAACTAATGAAATGAACAATAAATGTGAACTTTAGAGGAACCTTCATGCATCCAATCTCAATAATGGGAATTGGAACAACAATCATTCAATACTTTAGGGAATATCTATTTCTTGCAACTGACATAAAATCATCAACACACTTATGCGTTTGTTAACTACTATACATGGATGATTTTAAGGATGAAAATTTATTTTAAAATGTAGAAACCTTGGCGAATCTTACTAATCCTTCATATTCAAACTATAAATGTTTGGCGATATTTTTGTAAAAATATTCAAATTTCTAAGGATTTTATATAGTTTTTATAAAATTTTGGCGATTTTTAAGGTAAAATAATTTTGTCCTATAAAATTTGGGCGAATCATTTTTAAAATAGCGAATCTTGTTTTTGGAAAAACCATGGAAAATTAGCCCATGAGAAAAATTTAGCCCCTAAAATCATCCATGCTACTATAAAAGAGAATTGAATCACAAGACATAATTTGAGCTGATACAATTACAGATCGAACAGTAGCTCCTTCAGACTGGGCGCTCGGTCCTTAGAAGCACTGTTATTGAAAAATCAGTATATAAGAACAGAAAAACTACTCGAGGCTTCTATTAATTTCATAGTTGGTACAACATTTCTACAACAAATTGATAATGCATAGCAATTCTATATTCTCTGTTCTTGAGTGCTAAATCTCTCCTTTCTTCAAGATCTATTTACCCATTATATGTTACAATAATCTGGGCAAATTAAGCTATCCTGAGGATCGAGAGATCCTCGGGATTGCTTTACTATTACAATGAGTAACTCAATTATCTTTAAAACTGCTTTGCGCCATAAAGTCTTCAACCTCCAATAGCTTGTGCATCTTCAAGATTCCCCTTGCTATCTTGGGTTCGACAATATTTAACCAATCCTGCAATAAAACCAGACAATTCCAATCATATTTAGAATCTATGTAATCTAATCTCCAAAAATCAACGCTACAGAGTATATTATTCATTTTCTATTCTATTTACTTCTAAATAACCGAAAAGACAATCAAAATGATATCATGAAATGTGGTAAAAAGGAAGATATTTATACCTTTTTCATAACCTAACATACCCCCCAGCTTACCTTCTTGCATGTCCTCATGCAAGCTGAGACTTTACATGTAAAGAAATAATGTTGTAAGATGGAAAGGTTGGTTCACCAGGCCTTCTAAACCCATTGCTTCTTTTGAGTTCTCCAAAAATATCATCTTCCCTTTTCTTGTTAATTTGATAATATTTTTGGTAACTTTCTGGAGGGAATCAGATGATAGGAGGTTATATCTACACCCAATCCAAGAAGGTCCTTCCTCTTGGATAAATCTAGAATACCTTTCTATTCTGAAGGTAGATGCAAAGAAATTTCTATACCCAAAGGGCTCCCTACTCTTTACTTCACTAGAGGAGGCATCCCATCTCCATTTAGAAGAAGAAAGAGATTCCTCCTCAAGCTCCCTAAAGAGAGTGATACCTGAATGTATGACCTGGAGATGCATGGGGGCCAAGGAGTCTACAACCCCTTTCCTTTTCATAAAACTTTTATGTCACATAATCGCTGGAAAGGACTTTGGAGGCTCCCTGCTAACCCAGAGATCCAACCCAACTTCCCTGTTTAGGAAGGTTTTATGAGATTTACCCCATCTGAATTGATTCTGAGTGAATGAAATAAATGCATGAAACTGTATATCACCTATGAATGGGCTAGGGTTATCTTCCCTATTGTCTTCCAGAATGAAATTATGAAAATATAATTCACACAAAAAGTATTGTACCTTTTCATCTTTCTCTTTGAAACATGAAATAAACTAAGGTATAGTGGAAAAATAAATAGGTTTTCCTTCTCTTATGGACTTCACTCTCAATAACAAATATCATTCCAATAAGAACAACGTGTAAATTGTGGCAGGCGCTCTGCAATTAATAACATCAGAGTAGACATTACAGATTTCCTTGATTTGCTCCAAAGCTTTTTCTAATTGGTTTTGCACCTTTTTTATCTTCTCTTGGGCTATGGTGAGCACAACATAGGTATCACCCTTTGTTGTTGTCATTTCCTTCAATTACTTGACAATCCTTTGATATTCATTCCTAGTTACCATTCCATGTTGGTGTTGGACCAATGTATGTTGGGCTTGTGTAAGTTTGGATTTTAGTCTATCGATGGTGACACTCTGTTCTTGAGATTGATATTCTTGGTATTCTTCCATAGCACTCATATCTTCCCTGGATTGAGTTAATGCTTGCTGGACTTGTGTAGGTTCTTCTTCCAACCTGTCCACAATAATACTATGTTTCTGGGACTGGAGTGCTTGGTGTTTTGCCATAGTCAACAACTCACTTCTGTTTTGAATCAGGGTTTTTTGAGACTGCATCAATTCCTCCTCCAATCTCCTGATGGTATCATTCTACTCAAGGAGTTGAGATGTCTTTACCTCAACATTAATTTCTTCTGTAGCTGTTATATTTTCCTGTGTCTCTAGAGGAGGTGCTTCCTCATTCTGGGCTACTGTTTCTTCTACTACTATTTCCTTAGGGTTTGTCTGTATCCATACAAAATTTGTACTGACTGCTTATTTAGGAAGAGGGTTTCTTCCTTGTACTCTAGCCCTTTTGTTCTTCTCTCTTTCGTGGGATTTATCTATCTATTCTAATTGTTTCCTAAATTCCTTAATAATTTCTTTGATTTTAACTACCTTCTATTTTAATACTTCAGCCTTCTTAGCCTTTTTCTTCAATAGTTTATTTTCTTTTTTTAACTTTTTGATTTTCTTATGGCTTTTGGCTAATTTCTATTTATGGGAGGTCTTAAGGCCTTCTTCATTCTGGTCAATAGATGGTTATTCCTCTGTTCCTTCCAATTGTTCTGTCTGTCCAAGAGGGATTCTTGTTTCGAAATGGGGTTCTTCCTGTGCTCTGTCCTCAGGAAAAGACATTTCAATACCAAGAAAATATTCAATTGGATTTGAAGAGGAGGGTTGTTCTGAGTATATTTCTAGATTATTTGTGCCCCTGTCAAGTGAGGTTCCCAAGCTTCCCAAAACCTGGGCTATTTCTACCTCATAGCTCTTCATAAATTGTTCTGTCAGTTGTGACAATGTTGGTTGTGTGTCTTCCTGATCATTCCCCTGTGAGGTTTGTTCTTCCTTCCTAATTCCTTGAGAATTCTCGCGTGGAGACTATTCTGTAGATTTCTAAAGTTCTTTGGGATGTTTTGTTGTATCCTGAATTGCTTCAGTTGTTTCCTGAATTCATTTTCTTCTCCTCCTTATCTGAATGATGGTTGTAGGCGTAGTTGTTGCTCTCTTCCTCTTTTTTGGTAATGCCTGTGTTTGTATGGTTTGGGTCTCTGTGATTTGGGTAGGATTTACCTCAGCTTTAGTTTGAGGAGATGGGATTTCCCTTTGGGTAGTGGTATCCTCTACCTGTCTATTCCCTATGGTAGTTCTTCATGGCATAATTCAGGTTGCTCTAGTTGTGGAGGTCTATTGGCCTCAATCAGGTTATCCCAGGTCAATTGAGTTTGACTCAGTGGCTTAATTTTTATCAATTTAACTAATCTATGGTGGTTGATAACAATAACAGGGTCATTGGATTTTTGTGTTCTCAAAGCAACCTCATGTAATATGTCATTCAGAAAGAAAGGTAGATTAAGTACTAACCGTTGTTTTAAAGATGCTAGCAATTTGAGGTGGTGAGGTCGAATTATGCCATATCATCCATCATAGGTGATTTACCGTTGAATTACCCCTGCAAGCTCCTTTCATGTTTCTCTAAGGGTACTGGGGTTGAATCCTTTTCCTTTATTATCCAATTCTTCCACAGGATCTGTGAAGGTTTCCACATCTTCCTTCAATGTTGTGTATTGTCCTGTCCACTGAATACCCATATTAGGGAGGCCTGTGACCTCTACTAAGATTTCTGGGGTGACTGATATTTGTATGCCCCACACCATAGAGTTTTCCCCCTGTAGATTTTGAAAGAACTCAAGCATGACATTCGTGTCATATCCTTGTAGCCGGTTGAAGTAGTCTGTCCACCCCATCTGATGCAGGATGTCTCTCACTTGCTTTGTAAGCTTTAGTAAAGTAGGTTCCCTGCGCACAACTCTACCACCCATTTTGTGAGAAAATATGGATGACTATCGTTCTTGTTAGCAAAGGTGGTTAAACCAACTTTGGAGGAAAAATTACCGAGAATAGAAACTATCAGAGATAGCAAGTGTATCTAAATGAAGGTATTATTACAATCATTACTATTTGCATCGAGAAGTGTGTCGAGTGTCCACCCCTCTTATTAATAGAAAGGTCTACCTCGACCGTTAGTATAGGGAAGAGTAATGATTGTAGGTATTGGCGGAAAAAAGTAATGATTGTAGGGTGGCCGCCAATGGGGATTAATGATTTATGTTTGAACAACATATTTAATGGTAATCATTAAATGTTAATCCGCATGTGTGGAATGGAAAATACCGATACCTAAAATAATGCGTTAAGGATACATGTTCTAAATAAATTAAATCGTGTTCAATTAAATAATATCCCACATATCATAATGTTGTTATGTTTCTGTGTTATTGAATACAACCAAAATGATAGCCTCGTAATTGAGTGAAGAAAATCTAGAGAGACATAAAAAATTGGTGTGTTAAGGTAACTTCCATACCACAGGCAGAGCCACTATTGCCAGCAGGCATCCATAGCCTCGACATGGTTGCCTTTTAACCTAAATATGAGCCTGTATCCTTGATACATGTTTGAATTGTATTTTCCAAAAAGACCATTATCCTGGTTTGGTAGCCATAATGATAATGCCACTCACTAGATTGTAACTTAAGTGAACAAGTCGGCTTGTGATGAGACCTCTTGTCCTTTGAAAAAAGATAATGTCAAAGACCATTGCCCTGGTGTGGTGGCCATAGTGGGAATGTCACTTAGGTTATTATCCTATGATCATGGTAGGCTGGCTCATGATGAGACCCCCTATTCTTTGTGGAAAAGAGAAGAAAAGAAAAANTATTTTTTTATCTTTATTTTTTATTTTGGGAATTTTTATTTTTATTTTTTTTAACTTAAGTGAAAAAGTCGTCTCTTGATGAGACCTCTTGTCCTTTGACAAAAAGAGAATGTCAAAGGCCATTTACCTGGTGTGGTAGCCATAGTGGGAATGTCACTTAGGTTATTATCCTATGATCATGGTAGGTTGGCTCGTGATGAGACCCCCTATTCTTTGTGGAAAAAGAAATAAATTCTATTGATTTATTATATTATTGTATGAAGGGAGGATCATATACTCCTTAAGAGTAAGGGATGGCGTAAAGAAGTGTAAGGATACCAAGTAAAAGTGTGTCTCAGATTCCTTATTAGTTATAAACACAAGGTATCATTTAAGTGTAATATATAAGGGAAAAGAAACGAATTATGGTGGTTACAGATTATGAAGAAGGTTTAAGATATTTTGAAGGAAGTGATCAAAAAAGAAATTTGATAAGGTATGGGAGATAGTCCACAAAATAATGATGGATCGTTAGAAATAATGCTGATGAAAAATTATTTTGGTGAAAGTTGTACCCCAAAAGAAAGGTTTAGTGCTTTATCAGTAAGGAAGGAAAGACAAAATGAACAATAGGTGTAAAAAAAAAAGGAATAGCAATTGTTTCATTCAAAGGAACAACATGCGCGCAAAAGGAACAACAATTGTTTCGTTCAAAGGAACAACAGGCGTGCAAAAGGAAAAACAATTGTTCCATTCAAAGGAATAGCAGGCGCACAAAAGGAGCAACAATTGTTTCGTTCAAAGGAACAGAAGGCGCAAAAAAGGAACAACAATTGTTCCATTCAAAGGAACAACAGGTGCACAAAAGGAACAACAGTCGTTCCATTCAAACCATCTGAATTTGTAGAAACCTGGTATGTATTTTTCTTGAATTCAAGATTGATTCCTTATCAACTAAGTTCATTTATGAGTTGGTTTATTTCAAAATTAAGTAATGGATGGTTTGTTAATGTTTTAAATTTCATTATAGTTGCCCAATTTTCACTGCTAAATCATGACATATTCATTTCTCAGCAGATTTCAATATTTATGGAGTTGGGGTGGCTAGATTACCTTCCCAACCAGTCAAAATTTGAACGGTAGGGTCCTTACTTACCTCCTGGTAGAAAGATTCTTTTGACGACGACCGATGATAGAGTCGTATTCAGTGTCCATTTACCCGAAATAGAGATCTGGACCCGTCGATGGTGCTTAACGTAGCTGTGCCATTATCATGGAATTCACTGATTTTGTATGGTCTTAGCCATCATGTCTGTAATTTTCCCAGAAAATCCTGAAATCTGGAATCATAGAGGAGCGCCTAGTCTCCTTTTTTAAACATTTTTTTCTTTATATGCTTATCGTACCAGACCGATATCTGTTGCTGAATAACAACTGTGCACTCTACAAAATACAAGCATGCTTCATCCAATTCATTGAGTTGTTGAAGGCATTGTTTATGTTCTTTTGTAATATCCAGTCCGATTTCCTGGGCCATCCTTATAGTCTTGATTTCAAACTTGATTGGGAAGATGGGTTCTTTTCCATAGACTAAATGGTAAGGAGAGTAGCTAGAGGTATTATTCCATGTTGTGTGGTAAGCCCATAAGGTGTTTGGGAGCTCAGAAGCCCAATTTTGTCGGTTTGTTGAGAGAGTCTTTGTCAGGATTGCCTCCAGGACTTTGTTGGTGCTTTCCACTTTCCCATTTGCTTGTGGATGATACGGAGAAGTAATTATGTGTTTGATATGATAATTATCTAGGGTGGTGGTGATTCTATGAGCTGTAAATTGTGACCCCCCATCAGTAATTAACTCTCTTGGTAGTCCATAGTGTACAAATAATTTGAAAAGAAATTTGATGACTACTTCTTCTATTGCATTTGGCAAGGCTTCTACCTCTACCCATTTAGTCATATAGTCTATTGTGACTAGAATATAGGCCTTCTGATTTGACTTTGGGTTGAAGGGGCCAATGAAGTCTAGTGCCCATCTCTCAAATGGTTCTGCAACTACTTGTGCTTTCAAAGGAATTTCATCAGTCTGACCTGGTTTTCCCATCCGTTGACAACTATCATAGGTTTGGACATATTTCTTCGCATCTCTGAATATTGAGGGCCAATAATAGCCCATCTGTAGAATTTTGTGTCCAGTCCTGGGGTCTGCAAAGTGCCCACCACAAGGCTCATCATGTCCAACTTTTAATATGTCATAGATTTCGTCATCTCGTATGCATCTACGGATCTGGAGATCAACTCCTGTGTGGAAGAGATATTCATTGATCCAAGCGAATCGTGCGCTACACTGGACGATCATCTTTCTTTCTTTCGATGAAAGATGTGTCGGTAATCTTCCTGCTACCAGGTAATCTTCCATGTCAGCGTACCAAGGTGGCTTTGTAGTAATGACAAACATATTCTCATATGGAAATTGGTCTTCGACTGTTAAGGAGTCATCTGTTTTGGGTACGCGGGATAGGAAGTCTATGACAAGGTTTTCTCTCCCGCATTGATATTTGATGGTGATATCAAATTCATGCAATAATAACAACCATTGAGTGACCCATCCATTAGTAATTGGTTTATTAGCCAGATATCTGATAGCAGAATGATCAATATACAGAATGACCAAATAGTTTGTTATATAATGACGAAATTTATTGATGGCATGTATAACAGCTAAAAACTCTTTCTCTGTTACTATATAATTAAGTTCAACTGGATTACAATTCTTGGTAATAAAATAAATTGTGTAAGGTTTCTTCTCCTCCTCCTATCCAAGGGCAGTGCCTATGGCAATATCTGATGCATCGGTGGAGATATGGAATGGTATTTTCCAATTTGGTCCCCTCAACACCGGTGTTGTTGAGATCAACTTTTTGAGTCCTGCAAATGCCACATCACACTTGTTAGACCACTAAAATTCTACATTACTAGTCAAAGCATGTAAAGGTGCAACATTTTTTGCAAAATTTTCCATAAATCTACAATAGTATCCTAAAGCGCCAAGGAAACTACATACCTCAGTTTGTGTGTGTGGTGTGGGTAGATTAAGGATTACCTCTATATTTGTTGGGTCTACCCTAATTCCATCTGCAGAGATATAATGCCCTAGTACCACACCTTCTATCATCATCATGTGAAACTTTTTGTGGATTAAACATAACCTGGTCGCGATACATCATTCTAGTATTTTCTCCAGGTTATTCAGTGCTTGATCGAAGTCATCTCCATAAGGAGTGAAATCATACATATAGACTTCAAGTCCTTCCCTGATCAGATCATTGAATATGATCAGGATGGCCCTTTGAAATGTGGTTGGAGCATTACAAAGTCCAAATGGTAATACTCTGTATGAAAAAGTGCCCCAGGGATATGTGAATGTGCTTTTATCCTGATCTTCTGGGGCCATCTAAATCTGATTGTACCCACTAAAACTGTCTAGGAAATAAAATAATTTCTTTCCTGCCAAAGTATCCAGGACCTTGTCAATGAAAGGAAAAGGGAAGTGGTCTTTTTGAGTGGCTTTTTTAAGTTCCCTGTAGTCAACACAGATGCGCCATTTCCCATTTTTCTTTGGGATGATCACTAGTGGGGAAACCCATCGACTATCTGAGATGGGATATATAAAATTTATGTCCAACAGTTTTTGTAATTCTTCTTCAAAGATATCCCTGAGGTGAGGATTTAATATTCTCTATGGCTAGAGGATAAGTCAGGCTTCTTTTTCAACATAAATGTGGTGTGTACAAAGTTTTGGATCAATACCTTTCATATCAAAATATTCCCATGCAAAAGCTTGCTGGTATTTGGAGAGGACATGAATCAAATTTTGTTGTTGTTGTTCATTTAAATTGGCATTGATGTTTAGAGGCATCCCGAGTGCGATCTAGATAGGTGTTTTGTTATGAACGGTCGTAGTTGTAATTTGTTGTTTCATTAAATCTTCCAGCAGGCCCCCCTGTGCTTCACAGTCTAGAACAACTTGAAGCATCTGGTAGGCCGGGTTTCTCATGGTGGTCAGATTATTGATAAACCCACTGATTACGTCATCCTCTAACTGATTTTTAAGTTTGAGGGATTCTTCCTGCGTTAGAGGGGCTCGTAAATCCCTCTATGGGTATCGTGGTGGTGGAAATTGTGGATATACGAAAGTTGGACTAGGTTTAGCAGGAGGATATAAAATGAGGTTCTTCATGATACCCCCTCTAGTGATTGTCATATTTCCTATTCGACATCCTATGTACACATCTGTTGTTGCAAGACATGGCTTGCCCAGTATCAATGGATTCCCTTCAAGTCCACTTTTTGGATTGATGATGAGGAAGTCCGTCGGATATTCCCAAGAGTCGACGAAGATGGATATATCATGTAATGTGCCAACTGGTCGAATTACCGATCAGTCTGCCAACTGCAACATTATTGTTGTGGGTTCAAAGGAGTTAAAACCCAGGGTATTGGAAGTTTCCATAGTCAAGATGTTGATGGTTTCTCCCAAATCAACTAGTGTATTGGGAAAAGAGAAGCCCTAGATCTGAACTGTTACTATGGGATTCCCCAGATCTGCATATTTAACTGGTTCTTGTCTACCTAAAATTAGATCAGATAAGTCTCCTACCACGCAGACTGTTGATGATGGATTTTTAATTTTTCTAACAGGTTTTCTCCCATATAGCTCTTTGATTGTTTTTGTGTAGATGGGGATGTCCCGAAGAGCTTGCAGGAGTGGAATCTTGATATATAAATTCTTGAGTTCCCCTGCAAGGTCAAAGTTGGGATATATGGTCAGTTTTTCTATAGTCAATCTTTCGAGGAATGGAGGAGAGGGTGTTGTACCCTGATCAAGATCTTGTGATTCGACTGTGTCCCCCCTGCTTGATTTCTTCTGTTATTTCCACAATTGGAGATGTTATTGTTGGTTGTTTCTCCTGCCCTTGAAATTCATCATTTTCTTGAGGGGGGATTATTTGTCCTGACCTTAATCGTAGTTCACTACACCCTACCGAGATGATCTCTCCTTCTCCATTTTCCATAATCTAGACGAGCTGAGCCGGTCTGTTATTTGGATTTGGATGAGGTTGGGTTGGTAGTTGAGGGTGCAATTGGGATTATGGATTTTGGGACAATTGAAGTGGGGCTTGTAACGTAGGTTGAGTTTGAGGGGCCATCCCCATGGGTCGATTGTTTATCCCCATGGGGCACAACCAATTTTGATTCCAATTTGGGTTTTGGGTAGTCATATTGGGCCATTGTGAAGGGTAATTGTTGTTATTGGAGTTTTTCCAGGATGAGGTGGGATATTGTGAGCTAGGCCAGGTAAAATTTGTAGTTGGTTGATTCTACCAAACAGGGATTACAGTGGGCTAGTTTTTCCAAGGGGGATTTGCAGGTGGATATTACTGGGGTTGCCAGTTTTAATTAGTAAACGGTTGACCCTGCCATGTGATACCAGGAGCTTACTGGTTATACTACCCAGAGAAGGGAGAGAAAGGGTCCTGTAATGTATTTGGGGGCCAATTATGCCATTGACGACGCTAAGCCATTGAATATAATGGTTATGTTTCTTCTTATGCTTCCCTAAAGACAGCTTTCAGTCCAGGAAGCGATGGGAATTGTTCTGTGTCGTGATCCTTGGTGCAGATAGTGCAAACCCGGACCACGTCCAAAGGGAAATCCCTTGGGCCATGTTTCCTTATGCACCTGTGGCACAATAAGGCTAACATTTTTTCTTCTTCTACTTTTTTTTGTTTGGTCGGAAACACATCCAATTGTGTAGTCGGAGTGCTCAGAATGTCTGTTTTAAATTTTTCTAAGAGATTACCAACTTCATCTCGAGTAACACCCCCGCTGGTAATATTTCTATTTCTTGTGAAGGGTGTACGTATCCATGATCTGGTCTATGAACTTCCTCTGGAGCACCTGATGCACAATAGGACAATGTCATCATAAGTTTCTTGATAAATATCACCTTTCCCCATTAAATTCAATGTTTCTACCCATTCATATTTCATACCTTTAATCAAATTTTCCTTAAGTACTTCCCTTGGTAGCATGCCATAGGGTGATCTTTGTAAATTATATTGAAATCTCTCTACATATTCTTCTAATGATTCATTTTATTTTGCAGTCATTTGAAAGATTTCATCTTTTAAGTCTCTGGTTCTACAATAATCCTGATATTTTGTCAAGAAGGCTTGTTTCATTTCACCCCGTGAGTTTATAGTTCCTCCTCCTAATCCCATGAACCAGCGTAGAGTTTCTCCTTTCAAAGTGGAGGGGAACAATTTTAATTTTTGGGGTTCAGAGGTGTAATCATATCCTCTACATAGGACATAAAATTCAAATAAGAATGTGTCCAGATCTTCTGAGATTAATCCATGAAAGGTTGGCAGGTTTTGTAGGGGAATAGCCTTCATGGGGGCATTGGCAATTGGATCCACTATCGGATATTCCAAAGTGGAAGTCTCGGGGCGTGGTGGATTTGGTTGTGCCATTTGATTGAAAATATGCCAGAAATATTTAGGGATTTCTTGATCCAGATATTTTATTTGAATTGATTGGTTATCTGATCTTCTAGGGGATCTGATTGCACTCCCTCTATCTGGAATTTCAGGTATGCCTTATTCTTTTGCAGGAGATTCAGGATTGGGTGGTGGGTCTGTCTTAGTTATCCCACTAGTTTCTCCTTCTCTTTCCTCTAGGTTACAAGAGTTTCTCTCTCCTAAAGGGTTGAGGGGTAGAATATCTGTGATCTGAAAACTTAGCTCAGTCCCTTCATTTTTTCTATGAATCTCAGTGTGGGTTGTAGTTTGTGAAGCTGTCTCCTGAGGGATTCAGGTAGATCCTTTTCTAGGTCCAACGAAGGGTTGAGATTCTCCTTTTCGGATGATGTCGTCTATGAAAGTGCTTCTTCCAGGGAGCATCGAGCCCTAGGATTTGGTAATTTTTGGTGGAGGTTTTGTTTTTTCAAGATCTTTCTTCTTAGTCATACACACTTCACACAACAAAAAGGAAATAAATCGAAAAAGAAAAAAAAAGCACCTATGTAACCTCTTAATGTGTCAGCTGGAGGTAGGTGTTGGTATACGCAACTTGCTTATTACCTGCGTAGGTTCTTACCTTCCATCTTCAATACCTCATCCTCTATAGGCACAATCTATGCTACCTTTGACATTCTTCCCCAGCAATGACGCCAAAATGTTGAGCTCTAAAGATGTCTAAAAACAACCTTAGTTTAACATTAATTCATCAACCTGAGGATTTGTCTTTTATCTCAAAGAATATCGGCAAAGTCTATGCAGATATATTATAGAGGATAAAATCATGTAGTGAAAGTAGATCTAAGTTTTTCAGCAATCAAGTTCCTCAAACATTCATTAAAGATTCTAGGGATTGAAATCTAAAGCTATGCAAAAGGAAAGGAACTAGCTAATCTATTGAATTCATTCTAAAAGAAGTAATTGAATCTAGATAAAGACTTGCAGGAATTGCTATCATTATGAATCATAATTGTTGAAAAGAAAAGGGCAAATTACTCTATCTATGGAAAGGAATAGAGACTGTAATCTAACTGAAAAGAAACGACAATCAGATTTCTATTGAAAGGAACAACAACTATATTCTAGTGGAAAGGAACAACAAATGTAAACTAATGAAAGGAACAACAAATGTAAACTTGTGAAAGGAACAACAAATGTAAACTTATGAAAGGAACAACAAATGTGAACTTATGAGGAACCTTCATGCATCAAATCTTAGTAATGGGAATTGGAACAACAATCATTCAATAATTCAGGGAATATCTATTTCTTGCAACTGACATAAAATCATGAACACACTTATGCGTTTGTTAACTACTATAAAAGAGAATTGAATCACAAGACAAAATTTGAGCTGATACAATTATAGATCGAACAGTAGCTCCTTCAGACTGGGCCCTCGGTCCTTAGAAGCATTGTTATTAAAAACTCAGTATATAAGAATGTAAAAACTACTCAAGGCTTCTATTAATTTCATAGTTGGTACAACATTTATACAACAAACTTCTAACACATAGCAATTCTATATTCTTTGTTCTTGAGTGCTAAATCTCTCCTTTATTCAAGATCTATTTACCCCTTATATGTTACAATAATATGGGTAAATTAAGTTATCCTGAGGATCAACAGATCCTCAAGATTGCTTTACTATTACAATGAGTAACTCAATTATCTTTAAAACTTCTTTGCACCATAAAGTCTTCAACCTCCAATACCTTGCACATCTTCAAGATTCCCCTTGTTATCTTGGGTTCGACAATATTTAACCAATCCTGCAATAAAACTAGACAATTCCAATCATATTTAGAATCTATGTAATCTAATCTCCAACAATCAATGCTAAAGGTTATATTATTCATTTTCTATTCTATTTACTTCTAAATAACCGAAAAGGCAATCAAAATGATATCATGAAATGTGGCAAAAAGGAAGATATTTATACCTTTTTCATAACCTAACAACCCACATGAAATTTTTTATTTCCAACGGAGGGTCATGTAATTATGATGCTGAGAGAATAGGTGACATTGAGTCACCCTTAAGGTATAAACATCTAGTGAAATGATGGGAACCTAAGGAGCTACCTAAAGTGGACACAAATTTCTTCATCAATGGGAGGATGTATCGCATTGCTCCTTCGTCCTTACATGGATTGGGGTTATTTTCCATGGATGGAATAAAGGTTGGCTATGGCATTGTAACTGAATTGATGGAGTATGTTGGACCATTATACAAATACAATCACTGGTTTATGTTGGTCCGATATACGCAAAGTATGCAAAGATACGGAGTTGCCGCAAATTATATACAACTACTAGATAGAAATCAAAATAAAGGGGCAACTATGTATATTGATGGAAGGCGAAAAGATACTAGAAACATTGCGGGATTTATAAGTAGTACACAACCAGTGGCAACAACTAAGAAACCGAATTGCATATTTGAGGCACGCGAAGGAAATCGTATATTTGTATGTGCAACAAAAACAATAGCCCCAGGTGAAGAGTTGTTGATCGATTACAACTTAAATTGAATAGATGGAGAGGGTGACCATGGAAAGGCACCCACTTCGCGTCAGTAGGTAAATGTTAAATACACTAAAAACTTATGACTACAACAACTAAATTTCAGAAATTTCATTATTTGTTTTTCTGTTATTACTACAATATTTCATTTTCTTAATGTTACAGGTGAATTTCATAACTTTTATTGATTGATTTATTGTGCCAACATCTATCCAGGGTGACCGTGGTAGAAAATCACCTACTACATCTGTCCAGGGTGACCGTGGAAAGGCACCCACTGTGCCTCAGCAGGTAAATGTAAAATACAGTAACAACTTATGACTACAACAACTAAATTTCTGAAATTTCATTATTTTTTTTCAGATATTACTCCAATATTTCATTTTTTAAATGTTACAGTTGAATTTCATAACTTTTGTTGATTGATTTATTGTATCAACTTATGTCCAGGGTGACCATGTCTGAGTTTCACCCGCTACATCTCTCCAGGGTGACAATGGAAAGGCACCCTCAGTGCCTCATTAGGTAAATGTTAAATACATTAACAACTTATGACTACAACAACTAAATTTCTGAAATTTCATTATTTGTTTTCTGATATTACTCCAATATTTCATTTTTTAAATGTTACAGGTGAATTTCATAACTTTTGTTAATTGATTTATTG